>CM050167.1:77465933-77743433 GCA_027410445.1 Discoglossus pictus
GATAGACTTTTACCATGAACACGAACTAATAAACAAAATACTGAACAAAACAATTACTTTGTTAACCATGGTGCCATCATAAATCACCTAACAACTCAAGTATATGGTGTTGGCAAAACCTGCTTAGAGTCCCTTGGACTGTAAGAACATCAATCAGTATAACAGGAAACCGAGACAAACTGTTCACTGAAAGGTATGATCATGAGGCTGAAGCTCAAATACTTTGGTCATGTCATGATAAGACATGATTCCCTAGAGAAGACTGATGCTGGGTAAATTGAAGGCACATGAAGGAGAGGACGACAGAGGCGGAGATTGATAGATTATGGTAATCGAAGCAATGAACATGAACTTGATGAAGCTCAGAGGGACAGTGACTGACAGATGTACCTGAAGTGTGGAGGTCCATAGGGTCATGGAGAGTCTCCCTTACCTATGAGAACTTTAAAAATCCACCATTTCAAAGGTGCATATGACATATAGCGCTTATACCTATAACCCGTAACAGATATCAACTGTCCTGCTCGCTTTGGTTTCACCATGACACACAACCAGTTTCTCCAACCTACTAATAATACTTACCTCCCCCACTGCTTCTATATCACTTACCCAACCAACTCCTTTAGAATGTAAGCTCTGAGGAGCCAAGACCTCTACTCCTACTGTGTCCACATGTGTTATTGTACTATTATGTACCACATACTCTCTGTATTTGATGTAGTTTCCTCTCGTGTTTAGTGCTGTGTTAAATATTGGAGCTTTAGCAATAAATAATAAGTCAACTGGTGTGGGAACGTACTCATATAAGAGGTGCAATGGATTACTGGATCAAGGGCTCTTTGAATGTTCTTGCCCCTGAGGTTAAAGGTTACCATTCAGCCTCCGCAAGATGCCCACTCTTATCTGGACTATGACTCTTAGTTCATGGGCAGGGGGTTACAGAATTCATTTTTCATGGCCAATATTTTCTAGCGGTAATGAAACACGCCTCTGCAACTCCATCTTGATATGATGAAATATGGATTCCCCCAGCCCCTGTCACTGGGGAGCCTTATTGTACTAGCTTTGATGTAAAGATGGATGGTAGGTTCTGCCCTTTACACTTTACTCCTGAGTTTCCAGTACAACAGCTGCAGATGCTTCTCTTTCACTCACTCAATGCTAACCCTTGACCTGGAAACAATAAAATATCTGAAGAGCGCAATCCCTACTCTTCTCTATTTTTTGACAATTTAGGTTTCTCTGTAAGAAAATTAGATTGAGCTCAGATTGAGAAAACCAATGTAAATTCTATACACTTGTGCAGAACTCAAATAGTAAAGTCGATAATGGCTCACAGGCCATCTCTGTAACACATGTTGTGTTCCTATTCTTAACGGTTAATTTACTAATGGCATGGAAAGATAACAACTGTAATTAAGCTAACTGGGATGGAACGTCCGCAGCGCAACCCAAAACTCAATGTGCAGTTTACAGAAATGTGGTGTATGCAAAAAATCCAAAATGGAAAAATACCAACATCCAATATACAGATGTGAAAGATAGAATGACGTATAGAAATATGTGAGTGGGGTATACAGATGTGCATATTTAGAATGTGGATACCAGGCCAAATTATACACATATGAATATATGTTTCATACAGATTACACAGATATTCATAGATTACACAGATATGCATATGCAGTGTATATAAATGAACAGTATGCACGTACCCAGATGTTTGGTACACAAATATGCAGATATCACGTCTACAGATACACCAATATGACGTACATGAATATGCAAGGTAAAGTGTACACATGCACAAATGTTGAGAATATAAATGCTAGAAATAGGGTATACCAAAAGCTGATGGCAGATGTGGAATATAAAGATATTGAAGAAGGAGTGGAATATACATGTTTAAAATAAACAAGGTAGAGTGCACAAAAGTTTAGCACCCGTATCCAAATTACTTTTGCAGCAAAATAATTTAAAACATTACATTTTTATGCAAAAACTAACGCAAAGATCATTTTTATTTGAGGAACGTAAAAAATAGAAAAAAATAATATGTACAAGGGTGGAATTTTCCCAGGAGCCACAAGTGAAGGGCTTCCTTTCAGGCTCTTAGAAGCACCATATGTGGCTCCTCTAAAATCTTCCTGGCTGCTAAGGATAGGATATTTTTTGCATATGGGTTTGTGTCTGTCTGTCTGTGTGTTGGATAATTACAGCAGCTTCAGGCCCACGTTCACTATTTTTTTAGAAATGGGCCATTCTTTTTATAATCTGCTATACTTCAGGGCATTCTCTCGTGCATAACACAGATGATTTAAAATATATTGCAGACAGATATTGCTCTTTTATTGGTTCCAGCACCTATAGGACAATGTTACTATATTGGTTGCTTTATCTGTTGTTAGATTAAGCATCTCTGTTTTTGTATGTAGATAGAGATTTTGAGAAAAATAGATAGATAGATAGACACAACTTAGATTATATCAACCCGTTTTAGCCTTTTGCCAACAAATTATTAAGAAAAACCTGAGCAAATCCAGAGTACACCAGTTGTTCAGTAAGATACTGAGGGACCTGGCTTATTTAGGAATACCCACATCAAGTTGGGCAGTACCCAAATGCTCATATAGGCTGTACATAGATTTTTAGAGTTGTAGTATACACACATTTGCATCAAACAGTGAGGTGTATCTTAAGCGCCATTGTATTTACACACTCGCTGTGCCTCCTTGCTCTCCAATCCCACAATCCATGCAGTTAATACACTGGTTCATGTCTGGAAAGCCAGTTATGTTGCTGCTTTTACAAATGTGACTTTGTGCATGTCTCCAGCGCCCATACAGAGTTTATACTTCAGTAATGAGCCGCTCTCCCCCAACGGTATAGAATTTCACTCACTCGCACAAGGCACATTGGAGAACTCTGTTTTACCACATCTGGAAACAGTTTGGAGAGCAACTGGGTATTTGTGAGCCTTGATTTGTCCTAAAACCTTGCTGCACCTATCCAGAGAGCTCAGAATCCAACAAAACTGAAAAAATGTGGACTTGGCTGTAGGGTAACAATGATTTGGAAGAGGCCAATGTTCCCTAACGGAATTTACATTTTTGTCCCCCAGAGTTAATCCATTTCCTTGGTGCCAAAATACAGATTTTGCCGCTCAATATTATTTCTGAACTTACAGGGGGGTTTAGGATATCTAAAAATACGTATTAGTGAATATAGAGTGTTTTGTACAGTGTGATATCAGCATAAAACAACTTTAAAATAATTTAGATAGCTTACAAAACCAGCCAGCCTGTCTCTTTTTTCTGTCATGCTACATCTGATGCAACAAAATAGGTTATGGCTCTGGTCTAAATAAGTTTATAATCTAAGTGTGTGTTAATATGTATTTTCTAGGCAGCGGAATAATATATTGTAAAATATATGTAGTATTGCTTGAAAAAGAGAGGTGCAATACTCCAATAAAATATTCCAATACCATGCATGACAACATTTCCATTGCCCAAAGTGGGACACATATATTCTTAAAAACTTGTGCACTATTAGGTAATGTTAATGCTACTATGTACAAGGAGGTAGATCGATAGATAGATAGATAGATAGATAGATAGATAGATAGATAGATAGATAGATAGATAGATAGATAGATAAATAGATAGATAGAGGAAAGGGGAGAAAAAATAACAAGAGGAACCAGAGAAAGTGGGACATGGTCATGGCTGAAAAACATGGATTTGTCCTTAAAGGTAGGATTATCAAAAGAGAGAAGTTTGTCCTTAAATGTGGGATTATCAAAAGAGAGAAATTTCAGAGCCTAGGAAGGAAAGAGGGATTCAGTCTGATAAAAGAAGGACTGACCCTCCAATAGAAGGAGCAGTTAAGAGGTACGTAATACCATTATATACTGTATTGTGCATCAGTATCAACAGACTACCACGGCATGGGAATCAAAATGGCCATACTCTTGTTGACCATGGGTAATATCACCTAAGGTGGTTCAGCAGGATGAAGGTATGTACTCCTACTAAACAAACACTAAATTGTCATGTGTTCATACCAGTAACTAAACCCATACATGTGTTGGATACAAGGCCTCATGGTGTGGCCCAGTGGGAGGCTGCCTCCAGCATCATCACATGCAGTGCTATAAACCAAACTTGGCTAGGTGGGATTGTTTTTGGAACATGCCACGATGACCCAGGACATAACAACCATGTCACAGCATTTAAAACTTGGTTCTGGAGGAGATCAAACTCTGTTCCAAAACTGGGGCTTGGCTGTTGATTTTAAGGCTTTGAAATAGTTACTTTGTCCTTAAAAGAAAAGCAACTCAAGTCTAATCTTGAGTGATTCTGACTATTATCCTGGCTATGATACAGTATTCACTTCTGACGCCTCAAAGCCTGATAACTAAAAAACATTTTAATTCATTCTGAAGCCATAGTAATTTGGTACTCAAACCATCACATTTCACTATAAAGTAATTTAGGGAGAAAGTGCAAAAATCTCCTTTTTATCAATACAATCTTTTGAACTAAATTTGCTAATGGATTACATGGTCTTTGCAAGCAACAAAATAGTAAACAGCTGCAAAGTCTTAATCTTTTCTCCATGGTCCCATTTTCTTTTATGAGATGATTCTTTATGCTACTTTCTAAGAAGGACATGTCCTTGTATGCTAATCGGATTTCCATTCGTCCTGTTGGAAGCACTGGCTGTTTTAGCTGCTGCATTCCCACTGTGCAGATAGAAACTTCTACACTAACTAGATTATGACAGAATTAAATGTAAACATTGCTGGAAATACAGTTGGCAGGAGGATTAAAAATATATTTTTTTAACTATTGCACAGTTTGTTTTTGATATACAGGAATATAATATTCCAAAAATGCTCTAATAAATGCATGATAGACAGGATATGTGTCTATTGGTATTAAATGCAAATATAGCTATCTGACCTGTCCACTTATAGTTTGTTAAAGAGATTTTTCAGATAAAATGTGTTTATTTTATCTAATTTTTTTAATTAATACAACTGATTTATTGTATCCAACTCAGGTTAACTGATATAAAATGAACTTACTTTGCAGAAGACTTCAGTGTAAAAGTAACAGGTTCCTATCTTCTGGACCCTCCCCCTTTCTTCTTATTCTTTCTCATGAAAGGTGACATCTTATATAGATGCGCCTGGAAGGTGAGGTTTCTCACTACTGGGACTGTTTATTGTTGAAGGCGGGCAATCCAGAAAACAGGCTGGGGCCCCCATGGAAAGTCTCTATGGGGCCCTATGTGGCCCACAGACTGCCAGTTGCCTACCACTGGCACAGAAGTTGAGAATCTATAAATCTGTGATCTTCTTAAAAGTAAGTAAAGTGTAAATAATATATGATAATTTCACTGAAAAGAATAACATTAATGAATTGCTCTTGTTAAAATATGTATTTAAAAATAACCTCTAAAGAGTCCCTTTAATCAAAAAGAAACTGATAAAGCAAATTGTCAAACATATTTTCCAATGGGAGATAAAGGGGCCTGAACAAAAATGCACTTTGGAAACAAACATCCCATTAATAGCTGACACTTTGCTCCAGAGAATTTCTTGGCTTTTCCCCTTATTTGGGAAAATATAATTGTAAACTGTTTTAAAAAATCTGACATAGTAGTTTAATCTTTAAAATGACCTTGTTTACAAGACCGCTCTATCAGGGAAGCTGTTAATATGATACAGTGGAGGTTCCAAATATGGTATCATTTACAACTATAGGGAAAAAAACTGGTACTTTACCAATTGAAAGTTATTAAAAATTGAATTTTCCTATAGTAAACTAACACTGATGTTTGCCAGCCTCTCTGATCCACCCACAATCCAAGATCTATATCTTGTTAATGAGAAATCAATGTCATTATTAATTACTAATATGCTCCTGAGGCATTGGGTTCATTATCTTCAGTGTAGTCGCCTGAACATTGAGCATACCCATTTTTTGTGTCAATGACTGCATTGAAAACAATGGACCCAATGCCCAATGGCATTGATCTCACATTAACATCTCACTGTAATGCCCGTATTTGGAACCTCACTGTAACGTCCGCCATGTTTTCTTTTCTGTGTGATACAGTACTAGGTAGGAGATGGATCAGGCATAGATGCAGCTCTTCTCTCCTTATCTGTATTGAGAGAGCCGGGGTGTTAAACAGGAAGAAAACACTTGATTGCCTCTCCCCCTCTTATTCAAAGACCCCAGGGGAAGGAAACAGCACTTATATTTATGAAGAAACTACTAGTTGGCCTATTGCCTGAGTGGGAGGGTTACCCTTCTTGGACGTTTTCTTACATTTAGCCCAACTGTTAAGTGACACTTCAACAGAACTGAATACAGATGCTATCTGAATCCAAGGATCTTCCCATTCCAATCAACTAGTTAATCATGTTAGGAACAAAAGCAAATGTATACCACCATTAAAGAAAATATAAAATGAATAGTAAAAAAAAAAAATCTGCATCAGTTGTGCATTATCCAGTCAAATTCTACACATAAGAATTTTGGGTTATGTAGATATCTTCTTTTAGTGTAAATTGTAAATATGCAGGTACAATAGTCTTCCATTTGTACATTTACAATAGTTTATCAGGTTACCAAATCTTGCTGAACGAATAGCCAAAATAATATGCTTCTTTCCAAAAATATAACCGGTCAATGTATGCTTCCAGTGTTGCCCATCCATTGATCATATACAAGGTCACTACATGGTGACGAGGGAGACGTCTTCCAGCTGCGGCCCTCCTTATATCCCTGGGCTATAAGATGTGGTGACAAGAGAATTTCTCCATGGTCACTTAAACTAACCCAAGCAGCTCTGTTCTATCAATGATAACCTTGTTTTGCACAAAACAATAAAACCTTCATTTGCCATTATTATCGTGAAGTCTGTCTAATACTGTGTGATGGATTATTAAATTACAAGAAAAATCATCCTCATAAAGTTCAACAGTTGTATTCATCAGACACCCAGACACCATTGTCTGACAATTTGCCGCCATCTTTACAGGATGCCATGGAAACAAGTCATACCAATTGGGATAATAAGCCGGTAAATCATCTAATCAAATTGAATGTAACTCAGCTTAAATTACACTCATTTATTTCATTGTAATGTTTGTTTTTGAGTGCCTTAATCAACCTAATGTGCATTCATTACTGCTCCATAGCTGATCATTGGTAACTATGTTAAAACCTAGCAAAATTAATTATAGGAGCCATTTAAATAGCTCTGTATTATAATCCTTTAATGGAAAAATATCTACATACATCTGTATCCAACCTAAATTGTCATTACCTCTGGAATTAAATTCCTGTACTGTTCACTACCCCAAGTAGGGCAATATTGTGGTAAAAAGTTATGTTCTCACGCTTGAAATTCAATAACGTGAACCAGATCAGAAGCCTAGTTACATAGTTTTGCCATGGTACAATCAACAAGAGTTGAGTTACCGGCAAATTTCACGGTGGTGCCATAACAGACCAGAGAATGTGAGTTACACCCAAGTTACAGGACAGTGCTATGTCATACAGTTAACCACAAACAGGATATTACCTCATACTTACAGGATGGCACCGTAGCATGGACTACAGGAGTTGGGTTACCTTATACATTCATGGTGGTTAGACAAATACACCAAAGAAGGTGGGTTACACCCAATCTACAGTGCATATGATACACCACAGAATGGAGAAGATTCAACAAGCTATTACCGGGGCTGCAATGACCAGTTTCCCACTTGAATACAGACCAGTGATGGGTAATATGAGGGCCACTAACAGTCCAGGATTTCAATATCCAGGATTTCAGTGGACACAGGTGATTCAGTGAGAATGAATGAAACTGGGTGACTCAGGTGTGCTAATATGGAGCCTAAAGACGCAAGCACAGAGATCCAGAAATGATGGACAGTTAGATCTGAGTTGCCTACCACCAGCCATGAACAATATAAGACACAGTATAGTGAATCTGGTCAAAGTATGTTTCCTTATAACTGCAAGAATTCGGCACAGACTACAGGGGTTACCAGTAATTCATAACAGTGAGTTTATACATATATATAGTATAAATAAAAAAATAAAAATAAAAATATATATATATATCTAGATATATATATATATATATATAAGGTGTGAATATGTTTTACAACACCATATAGAAGAAAAATTCATACACAATTTAAATAATGCAGTATATACTTAGCCAAAGTATCCTAAATAGCAAACTATAATATATTATAATAATATAACAACTCTGATAGATCTAGATCAGAAGGTCCTGGACACTTTCTACAATGCAAACAGAAATTAACTGTGTAGATTCTGCAAGTGTTTAACTCAGTCCCTATTAGCAGAAGTCACATATGTATATTAACCATTGTGCTGCCATGTTGAAAGGAGTAGAATCAGACACATTTGGCCATTATCATGAAAATAATAGAACAAAGTGGCCATACATACAATAAGATCCACACTTATGACATGTTTATATCAGTGACATTACACTTTTAATGCTAATAAGGTTAGTGTAGTAGAGTGGAATGATGAGTGATTCATTTCGTAATATATTATTCTTGTTTTTATACAGTTCATGCCAGTGTGCTTTGCCTGTTTCCAGTTGCCCAAATCTACCCTAATAGTTTTTTCTTAAATTTTGCATTTATGTAGACTGTAGATATGATGTACCGTAAACGTAGATATGATAGTATGACATATCTATGTTTGTGTATGGAACTGTACCAGTATGCAAAACTATGTTCATATATTCTATATATCTATAAATATGCAAGCTAACAATCACAGCTGTACACATTATACATTCATGATTATACATATGACTTCACAAATTAGTATGTACATACTACTATAAGCACATTGAATCATTAACACCAATAAGCATATTTGCACACCAAATTCAACATTAACACACTAATACACTCAATAACAACACACTGATTTACATATTGACACTCTGATACACTGCCCAATAACAACAAGCTGCTGTACACATTAGTTACTACTGACACTAATGCACATAACACTTGTATAAACATTAGCACACTGGTGCAAACACATACACACATTAGCACACTAGTGCAAGGACTGGTAAACACATTAACTCAGTAGTACAAATATAATACACTGCTGAGCACTCTGGTATATTACAATGCACACAAATGATAGTACACACAGTGTGTAATATATAATTATAAAAATACTGTTGTATGCATTAATATACATATACACACACACACACATATATATATATATATATATATATATATATATATATACATATATATATATATATATACATATACACACACACACATATATATATATATATATATATATATATATATATATATATACATATATATATATATATATATATATATTTATTTATATAAACATATGGGTGTAAATTTACAGGGAGCAACAGGACTCCTAAAATGTGTACTTCTAGCTCATAAACTTTTTTCCAAAGTTTAATTTATCCCTATGGAGAGTTTCATTTTACAGTCCTAGAAACAGCCTGATTCCTGTAAAATCCTGTACAATATTATATTTTTGTCAGCCCTAGATAAATAGATAGATTTATAGTAATAATAGATGATTGACAGATAGATAATAATAATAGATTTCTAATAATAATATATAGATATATAATAATAGATAGATTTATAATAATAATAATATATAGATATATAATTATAGATTTATAATAATAATAATAATAATAGATACAATATATAAGTGTACCTACTAATATAGTATTATGTGAGTCTATGTATCTGTTGCTGTGTATGACTTTATGAATAAGCAGTTACACATGTTTATTGGCATCTTTAACCCTTTCCTTTATAGGCACAATTATTAACCATTTAATGTATTTGGAAGTAGACAGTAACAATACTCAAGCAGTTCCTTTAATGCAACCCCCCACTAATTGCAGGAAAATGACTTACAGGGTCACAGTCTTGTTGGGCAGCAGGGCAGGGTCTGGCACCTCCAGGAGATCCTCGTTGGTACATACCACCTTCTTCCTGGGACTGGCACTGGCAGAGCCCACCCCAGGTTTGGATCTCTCTCCTACACATTTGCAGCTGTGGATCAGCACAGGGCAGCTCTGGGTCCATGGTACTAAAGATAGCAGTAGGAGCAGCACCCATGGGCAACTAGGTGCCCTCATGCCAAACATCCTGACAGGCATTGTGTCCGCCTCAGCCCATCCTACACAGCTGTGCCAATCCCTCTGGGTATCACTGAGTGCCCTTTAATGCCAAGCTGGTGATGCAGGCAGCCTAGTGAGAGGTGAGATGTGCTGCAGACTGGGGGTGCATGCTGGGTGCTCTGCAGTGCTAGGGTTACCCCAGTGCTGGGTGCCCTCTCCTGCCTGTATGATGGGATATAACGGATTGTGTCCCTGCTCTGCTGTTACTGGAGCCCATGCACCTCCTCCCACTACACTCACTACAGCAGGGTCCTAGTGCCTGCAGACACACAGCCTCATACTCTGACACATGGAACAGTACTCACAAGAACACATTCTTATTGTTATTTTCATTTATTTTGTTAAAGGGACAAAACATTATCAATACTGTTCTACATCACCAGAGCATAAATAAAAAATCTGATTTATATGTATTGCTGTTCAGTCCTTCAGTTGTGTCCGACTCTTAGTGACCATATGAAACGCAGCATCCAGGAACATCTGTGTGTGTTTCTGGTTGTGGTTATCCAGAAGGTTTTCATGGCAAAGATACTGAAGTGGGTTGTCCAGTTCGTTCTCCAGTGGACTGCGATTTAAGTGACTTCTCTGCTATGACCCTACATGGTATAGCTCACAGCTTCATTGAAGTACACAAGCCCCTTCACCATGACAAGGTAGCGATCCAGAATAAAACTGGTTCAAATGTCCTACTGATCTGGGGGCTTGTCCCTGTTAGCCAATGAGCAGTAATAATTGTCAGCCAATAAAATCAACAAATTAGAGGAACATATTCTTGAAACATTTTCTGTTAGTTTCAATAAAGTTTAAACAGGCTTTTCCTAACATTTTTTCATGTAAAACACGACTTTGGTGATAATTAAAACATTCCCTTTTAAATATATGAAAAGAATGAATTGAGTTCCATGTCCCTTTAAGTGCCACAAACTCTATGATAGTAGCAATTTTTAAACTATTATAAAATGCATAAAATAGCTTTTAATTAAGTACCTTTTACACGTTTTCTGTTTGTTTTACCTGCTCTACATGGTTTTATTAATTCAGTGATCATTTACTTAATAATCATTTAATAGTTGTCAAACTGCGAATTGTCGAAGCGAGGGGCCACATTTGCGGAGGTGCAGGCTCTACGCCGCCTCACTCCCGGGACAAATAAACACCAGAAAAGCGCGGCTTTGCAAAAAAAAGTAGAAAAAAAAAATACGACCCATGGGACTTAGAAAAAAAACACTAACGCGTAAAGAAGAAACACGGACTTACACAAAAGAAAATACGACCTGCGGGACTTACAATACGAGGTCACAAAAATATGAACTTAACGGCTGAAACGCATACAGCAAAAAACACAAAAAACAATGAAAATAAAAAAAAAAATATTACAAAAACATCACACGGGGGACAGCCAGGACCTCTGGGGGTGAGGTTGCTCGCAAATTAAAGTCGATTTTATGCAGTTTCGCCACTTAAAAGTCGGCTAAGCGAGAAAAAAATGGCGGCAGAAAAAAAATTAAAACGAGAGTCAACGACCCCAAAGAGCAGAAAACACTGACAAGGATGTATAACTTTTAATTACGACCGGCGGAACTTAGAAAAAAAGAATACGAGGTCGCAAAAATACAAAGATAATGGCCGAAATGCGTACATTCACAACACAAAACAATAAAAAAAATAAAAAAAACACACACAGAGCATGTGGGGTGGGGGTGGGGGGGGGCAGCCATGACATCTGCCAGTAAGGTTGCACACTAATTAAAGTTCAATTTAACGAGTTTAGAAAATTTAAAATTGCCTAAGCGAGGAAAAAAATGGCGGACGAAGAAAATGAAAATGAGGCTACACGAACTGGAAATGTGCGAAACACCGCCAGGCACATACGACTTTTGCCAGGGACGTACAAGGTACAAAAATACACAGGAAGCACGGAAAATGCTTGCGAGCCACGTAGCACATAGACAAACAACGCCATTTTACAACACTAACACATTACGAATCTAAAATGGAGATTTAAACAACTAAAGCAACGGTTTTCCCTCGCGCACACAGCATATTTCTAATGCACAGTTGGGACATTGATGACACTTTCTCCTCACAGCAGCAACACTCCAACTGTACATTGTATGCTGCAGGAAATAAAAACAGATTGTTAGCTCTTCAGGCTATTCATTGCTGGATATATCAATTACAAATAGGTAAAGTATATTAATTTATTAAGTAAATAATTAATTAATAATTATACAAAAAAAATTGACGTATATATCTGTCTTTGTCATGAGAGCCGAAGGTGCTCATAGGACCAAAAGTAAACCAGAGGAGCGGATCGCTATGAGCGATGCGACTTAGGTTGCAATGAGTGCCAAAGGTGCTCATTGCAGTGATCACGATCAGCGCCGAAGCACGCGGTTGTGCAAAATTACGATTTCAACGGCCAAATTGCCAAACTGAAAAGAACACCAAAAGTGTGAGTGAGGTTGCAAATTAATTTGAGGCATATTTGGTATTTTTTCACAATCGAAAATCGGCTAAGCACAAAAAAAAAAATGGTGGCCGAAAAAACGTAACAGGATGAAAACGAGGCAGAAGGCATTAAGAAAGAGCACAAAACCAGTAACACTTAATGCAAGGTGGTGTTGTGGCATGACCTCAAGAAAGCGATTCACACCAGACATCCCAAGAATATTGCTGAACTGAAACAGTTCTGTAAAGAGAAATGGTCAAGAATTACTCCTGACCGTTGTGCACATCTGATCTGCAACTACAGAAACGTTTGGTTGTAGTTAATGCTGCCAAAGGAGGTTCAACCAGTTATTAAATCCAAGGGTTCACATACTTTTTCCACCTGCACTGTGAATGTTTACATGGTGTGTTCATTAACAACATGGTAACATTTAATACTTTGTGTGTTATTAGTTTAAGCAGAGTGTGATTGTCTATTGTTGTGACTTAGATGAAGATCAGATCACATTGTATGACCAATTTGTGCAGAAATCCATATCATTCCAAAGGGTTCACATACTTTTGCTTGCAACTGTAGGCCCAAAGTAGAACAAAGAAATAGTTGGATATTATACAACTGTTTAAGTACTGTCTCATATATCCCCGATTGATATGGGGACTCACAGTGCCTTAGTCCAAAAAGGTCAAATATGTCCAATTAGTCCTGTGGATTAAAGGAGGCCGATAAGCCGTAGTCCCAGGTAATATGGAGTACTCCCTGATGGAATTGGTGTGATGGTGATCACTTGGAAATTGCTGCCCCCTCAGGTGACAGCGTTCACGTGGTATGCGCAAAATCAATGAAAGAGAGGAAAAGGAGGGGAAGAGGCGCAAAACCTAGTGCAAATAAATGCTAAACTAGATATATAAAATGCAGGTAAAAATGCCAACTCACATGTCCTAACCTCACGGTATTTAGTATTTCAGTCACTCGGCAGGAAGTCCTTCTTCTGATGGATAACACAGAGGAAGCTGGTTCCACTGGTCCAGGAACCGCAAGAGTTTTGGCCACAAGAAAGCCCCGGTTGCTATTCAATTGCCCGGGAACCCTCTCGGCAAGGCTAAAACCGAGCCGCAGCTTACTTTCACCAAAAAGGTCCCGCAAGCACCCAATTAAGCACATAATAAAGCCATCCTGCACTCTGAGACGATAAAGTGATTGGAGGTGTTAGCATTCATAGCACAACATTCCCCTACACTCAAATCTGAAAATCATTTTTATTTTAATTCATGTCAAACATCCGTGGACAAAGTCCCGAGGGCTTGGAGCACCTCCGACCCGCAAAGGCTGCAGGATTAGCCTCCGTCAAGTCCGTAAATGGGTAAAATAGACCTACGGGTCGTAAAGGGCTTACTTACAAGTCGTAGAATAGAAAAGCCATCCTATACTTTTATTAGAAGTGAAAGTGATGTTTGGTTTTAGAATTAATAGCTCAACATTCCCCTACTCTCAAATCTGCAAATAAAGAAATGTAATTTCATGTTCAATCTTCGTGTTTTATCTATCATGCAAGCCCGCACGGGCTTGAATAAGGAGCTACGGGCTTGATCATTGAAGACTGTGGGACTTGGACGGAATTTAAAATCAAAGTACAATTTGGCGATGTGTAAGCTTGAGAATGTTTTGCTATTAATCCTCATGCCCCCCATTATGTTCCCCATCATTTACAGTGCTTTGCAGTGCTGGATTGAATATATATTGGCTTCTACAATGCTTTGTTTGTAGCCCTCCACCTCCGAACCCGTACGGGTTTTAACAAGGACGAGCCCGCAGGACTACGGGACGGAAAGTAAACCGTAAATGATATATCGGATTTGGGCGATGTGCAAGCTTGAGAGGGTGTTGCTATTAATCCTCATGTCCCCCATTATGATGCCTAGCATTTACGGAGCTTTACAGTGCCATCTTGAATTTATATTTGCATTTACAGTTTTCTGACTTTGCGGCCGGAAAACAAGATTTACGGGCGCTGGAAAAACGCTTCCGGACGTTTGCATGATATGCGGCCGGCCGGAAGCGGGATATCCATGCGGCGCCGTGTATTTGAATTGCAAGGTAAAGGTAGCTCTACACGGGGCCGTAAGACGGCCGCAAGGAATCACAGCTTTGCGCCCATTTTACGGCAGATAATAGAATGAGGCCCTATGTATTTATCTAGTTTGGCATTTATTTGCACTAGGTTTTGCGCTTCTTCCCCTCCCTTTCCTCTCTTTCTTTGTATTGTTAATTGGCAATAAGCTGTTAGTTCACTAGCATGATGCAATATATACTTAAAGTAACCCCAAATATTTAATCTTGGCTTCTTGTTAAGATTAAGATTCTTAATATGTCTAATTTAAAACTATAGGTAATAACAAGTATTTTATCAGTTATTATCGATTCATTATCCTACAGTAAACTACCATTGAAGTTTGCAATTCATTGGTTCTGATCCACTCACAAGCTAAGAGATCATTGCTTTTACCAATTGATAAGAGCTTTGTCTTCAGTGTCACTTGCACTAAAAAAAGACTAGGCATGCTCAGACCCAACCTCAACAAACTCTCAATGTTTTAATTGCAGATATGTCACAATGCAGCAGGATACAGTATATTTGTAGATTAATATAACCTTACATTGAAGTTTGCCATTTTGATCCATTACTTTTTCTAATCCCCCCAAAGAGATTGAAATATTTTGCTGATGAGAGATCATTGCTAAAATTATTTATCCGTAATGAATGACAATGGTCTGTCATTAACAAAATATTTATGGGTGGATCAGAAAGACTGAGAATGGCAAACCTCAGTGTTAGGTCCCTGTTGAACAATGCATTTTAGAATGATTTTGATAACATTCAACTTGTTATTACCTATAGTTTTCTATAATACTATATTTGGATCAATCACTATGAAAAATAATATTTTGAAATATAATTTTCATTTATAGTGCAAAACTAGAGCATAATAAATATGTTGTGTAATGGATGTGCTATGTTTATTCTGAAATCAAATAAAACAATCCACAAAAGACATTAATGCTACGTTGCAGTAAGTCCCTCTAAATAAAATTGTCCCTCTTTGTACATTTCTGGGATATTAATATGTTGCCCCATCTTAGTCTTTAATTCTCTCTTAAATAGTGCAATATCCTTTGTACATCCCTCAACCCCTTCTGGTGCACTACATTGCTGTGGTGAAGGGGCTTGTGTGCCTTAATGAAGCTGTGAGCTATACCATGTAGGGTCACCCAAGATGGGCAAGTCATAGCAGAGAAATCAAACAAATCATGGACCACTAGAGAAAGAATTGGCAACCCACTCCAGTATCTTTGCCATAAAAACCTTGTGGATTAGCACAACCAGACGATTTGCCTAGCATGCTGAGGTCCATAGCGTCACGGAGGGTCGGGCATGACTGAATGATTGAACACACATTCTCTGCATATATGTATAAAAGTTTTCACCTTATTACCCTCTGTAAAACAAATATCTGATTACTCTGAGATGTATTTGGCAAATGCTAGTAATATGTAATATTAACATTAATATGTATGACTAGCTACTTGCCCGTCAAAAATGACGGCAAGATAAGCACCATCGCCCTGCTGTCTCTCTCTTGCTTCCCTCTGCTGTCTCTCTCTTTATTCCCCTGCTGTCACTCTCTCCCTCTCTTCCCCTGCTGTGTCTCTCTCCCCCCTCTTCCCCTGCTGTCACTCTCTCTCCCCTCTTCCCCTGCTGTGTCTCTCTCGCCCCTTTTTCCCTGCTGTCACTCTCTCCCCCCTTTTTCCCTGCTGTCACTCTCTCCCCCCTCTTTCCCTGCTGTCTCTTTCTCCCCCCTCTTTCCCTGCTGTCTCTCTCTCCCCCCCCTCTTTCCCTGCTGTCTCTCTATCCCCCCTCTTTCCCTGCTGTCTCTCTACCCCTCCCCCCTTTCCCTGCTGTCTCTCTCTCTCCCCTCTTCCCCTGCTTTGTCTCTCTCGCCCCTTTTTCCCTGCTGTCACTCTCTCCCCCCTTTTTCCCTGCTGTCACTCTCTCCCCCCTCTTTCCCTGCTGTCTCTCTCTCCTCCCTCTTTCCCTGCTGTCTCTCCCCCCCCCCCCCCTCTTTCCCTGCTGTCTCTCTACCCCCCTCTTTCCCTGCTGTCTCTCTATCCCCCCTCTTTCCCTGCTGTCTCTCTACCCCTCCCCCTTTCCCTGCTGTCTCTCTCTTTCTTCCCCCCCTTCCCCTGCTGTGACTCTCTCCCCCTCTTCCCCTGCTGTGACTCTCTCCCCCTCTTCCCCTGCTCTCACTCTCTCCCCCCTTTTCCCCGGCTCTCACTCTCTCCCCCCTCGTTCCCTGCTGTCTCTCACTTGCTTCCCTCTGCTGTCTCTCTCTTTCTCCCCCCCTTCCCCTGCTGTCACTCTCTCCCCTCTTCCCTTGCTGTCACTCTCTGCCCCTCTTCCCCTACTGTCACTCTCTCCCCACTGTTTCCCTGCTCTCACTCCGCCCCCCCCTTCCCGTGCTCTCACTCTCTCCCCACTCTTCCCCTGCTCTCACTCTCCCCCCCCCCCTCTTTCCCTGCTGTCACTCTCTCCCCCCTCTTTCCCTGCTGTCACCCTCTCCCCCCTCTTCCCCTGTTCTCACTCTCCCCCCTCTTTCCCTGCTCTCTCTCTCTCCCCCCTGTCTCTCTGTTGCTTCCCTCTGCTGTCTCTCTTTCTCCCCCCTTCCCCTGCTGTCACTCTCTCCCCTTCTTTCCCTGCTGTCTCTCTCTCCCCCCTCTTCCCCTGCTTTCACTCTCTCCTCCCTCTTCTCCTGCTGGCTCTCTCTTTCTTCCCTCTGCTGTCTCTCTCTTTCTCCCCCCCCCCTTCCCCTGCTGTTACTCTCTCCCCCTTCTTTCCCTGCTGTCTCTCTCTCCCCCCTCTTCCCCTGCTTTCACTCTCTCCTCCCTGTTCTCCTGCTGGCTCTCTCTCTCTTCCCCCCTTCCCCTGCTGCCACTCTCTCCCCCCCCCCCTCTTCCCCTGCTGTCACTCTCCCCTCTTTCCCTGCTGTCACTCTCTCCCCCTCTTTCCCTGCTGTCTCTCTCCCCCCCCCCCCCTCTTCCCCTGCGGTCACTCTCCCTTCTTTCCCTGCTGTCACTCTCTCCCCCTCTTTCACTGCTGTCTCTCTCTTCTCCCCCCCCCCTCTTCCCCTGTGGTCACTCTCCCCTCTTTCCCTGCTGTCACTCTCTCCCCCTCTTTCCCTGCTGTCTCTCTCTCCCCCCCCCTCTTCCCCTGCCGTCACTCTCCCCTCTTCCCCTACTGTCACTCTCTCGCCACTGTTTCCCTGCTCTCACTCTCTCCCCACTCTTCCCCTGCTCTCACTCTCCCCCCCCTTCCCGTGCTCTAACTCTCCCCCCTCTTTCCCTGCTGTCACTCTCTCCCCCCTGTTTCCCTGCTGTCACCCTCTCCCCCCTCTTCCCGTTCTCACTCTCCCCCCTCTTTCCCTGCTCTCTCTCTCTCCCTCCCCTGTCTCTCTGTTGCTTCCCTCTGCTGTCTCTCTTTCTCCCCCCTTCCCCTGCTGTCACTCTCTCCCCCTTCTTTCCCTGCTGTCTCTGTCTCCCCCCTCTTCCCCTGCTTTCACTCTCTCCTCCCTCTTCTCCTGCTGGCTCTCTCTTTCTTCCCTCTGCTGTCTCTCTCTCCCCCCTTCCCCTGCTGTTACTCTCTCCCCCTTCTTTCCCTGCTGTCTCTCTCTCCCCCCCTCTTCCCCTGCTTTCACTCTCTCCTCCCTGTTCTCCTGCTGGCTCTCTCTTTCTTCCCCCCTTCCCCTGCTGCCACTCTCTCACAACTCTTCCCTGCTGTGTCCCTCTTTCTTTCCCCCTCTTCCCCTGCTGTCACTCTCCCCCTCTTTCCCTGCTGTCACTCTCGTGTGTGTGCACTCTTGTATATGTCGCCATTGTGCTGCTCAGTCCCTGGTATGTTCCTGCTCTGTGACAGCGCCCCCTAGTGGTGGGAGGAGGTAGCGTACTGAGGGAGAGAATATGCCAGACACAGCAAGAAGAGGCCTGCTGGGGAGGGAACAGCAGGCGGTCATCCGACACTGGAGGTTGGTGGAGAGGGGGAACGGGAGGAGGGAAGATGAGGGGGGAGGAGGGAGGATGAGAAGAAGGAAGGAGAATGAGGGGCAGGAGGGAGGATGAGGGGTAGGAGGAAGGAAGTTGTCAAACTGACAGTTGTCCTCACGCAACTGCGGGCCTAAGTGCGAGCTCGGAAGGCTTCCATGCCTCAACGGCTCGCCTTGCTTCGCAAGGCTCGCAAGCGTGACGACAACTCGCAGTTAGACAATTATAATAGGTGATAACATATTCTTTTATATAGATAGACAGATAGATAGATAGATAGATAGATAGATAGATAGATAGATAGATAGATAGATACTGATAGATAGATAGATAGATAGAGACATATAGATAGAGACAGATAGATAGAGACAGATAGATAGAGACAGATATATAGATAGATAGATAGATAGATAGATAGATACGGATAGATAGACATATAGATAGAGATAGATAGATAGATAGATAGATAGATACTGAGAGATAGATAGATATAGATAGATAGATAGATAGATAGATAGATAGATAGATAGGTAGATAGATACAGTGGATATAAAAAGTCTACACACCCCTGTTAAAATGTTAGGTTTCTGTGCTGTAAAAAAATTAGACAAAGATAAATAATTTCAGAACTTTTTCCACCTTTAATGTGACCTATAAACTGTACAACTTAATTGAAAAACAAACTGAAATCTTTTAGGTGGAGGAAAGAAAAAAAAAGAAAAATAATGTGGTTGCATAAGTCTGCACACCCTCTTATAACTGGGGATGTAGCTGTGTTCAGAATTAAGCAATCACATTCCAAACCGTGTTAAATAGGAGTCAGCATACACCTGCCATCATTTAAAGTCCCTCTGATTAACCCCAAATAATGTTCAGCTGCTCTAGTTGGTCTTTCCTGAAATTTTCTTAGTCGCATCCCACAGCAAAAGCCATGGTCCACAGAGAGCTTCCAAGGCATCAGAGGGATCTCATTGTTAAAAGGTATCAGTCAGGAGAAGGGTACAAAAGAATTTCCAAGGCATTAGATATACCATGGAACACAGTGAAGACAGTCATCATCAAGTGGAGAAAATATGGCACAACAGTGACATTACCAAGAACTGGAGCTCCCTCCAAAATTGATGAAAGGACGAGAAGAAAACTGGTGTGGGAGGCTACCAAGAGGCCTACAGCAACATTAAAGGAGCTGCAGGAATATCTGGCAAGTACTGGCTGTGTGGTACATGTGACAACAATCTCCCGTATTCTTCATATGTCTGGGCTGTGGGGTAGAGTGGCAAGACAAAAGCTTTTTCTTACGAAGAAAACATCCAAGCCAGGCTACATTTTGCAAAAACACATCTGAAGTCTCCCAAAAGCATGTGGGAAAAGGTATTATGGTCTGATGAAACCAAGGTTGAACTTTTTGGCCATAATTCCAAAAGATATGTTTGGAGCAAAAACAACACTGCACATCACCAAAAGAACACCATACCCACAGTGAAGCATGGTGGTGGCAGCATCATGCTTTGGGCTGTTTTTCTTCAGCTGGAACTGGGGCCTTAGTTAAGATAGAGGGAATTATGAACAGTTCCAAATACCAGTAAATATTGGCACAAAACTTTCAGGCTTCTGCTAGAAAGCTGAACATGAAGAGGAACTTCATCTTTCAGCATGACAGCGACCCAAAGAATACATCCAAATCAACAAAGGAATGGCTTCACCAGAAGAAGATTAAAGTTTTGGAATGGCCCAGCCAGAGCCCAGACCTGAATCCGATTGTGGGGTGATCTGAAGAGGGCTGTGCACAGGAGATGCCCTCGCTATCTGACAGATTTGGAGTGTTTTTGCAAAGAAGAGTGGGCAAATCTTGCCAAGTCAAAATGTGCTATGCTGATAGACTCCTACCCAAAAAGACTGAGTGCTGTAATAAAATCAAAAGGTGCTTCAACAAAGTATTAGTTTAAGGGTGTGCAGACTTATGCAACCATATTATTTTATTTTTATATTTTGTCTTCCCTCTACCTAAAAGATTTCAGTTTGTTTTTTAATTGAGTTGTACAGTTTATAGTTCACATTAAAGGTGGAAAAAGATCTGAAATGATTTATCTTTGTCTCATTTTTTTAACACACATAAACCTGACTTTTTAACAGGGGTGTGTAGACTTTTTATATCCACTGTAGATAGATAGACAGATAGAGACAGCTAGATAGATAGTTAGATAGATAGATAGATAGATAGATAGATAGATTGCAAGTTTTCAATCTTGTGTCAGTGCCTTGGAAACAAGCTCTATGTACATTTGATTTTATGCTCAAAAACAGTGCCCTCTATTCTTTAAAAGGTGTTAAGTTTGTTTTTTGCCATGTACTCTACCCCTGTACAGCGCTACGGAATATGTTGACGTGATATAAATAAAGATTATAATAATAATAATAATAATAATAATAATAATAATAATAATAATAATAAAATAGATTGAGACAGATAGATAGATAGATAGATAGATAGATAGGTAGATAGATAGATAGATAGATAGATAGATAGATAGATAGATAGATAGATAGATGCATTGTGGGTTTATTTGCATGCCCTGTCCATTTTTCCAGAGTGCAGTGGAAACGTATTTCATTTATTAACTTATTTTTAGCCATTTAAATATACACACAAATTACTGATTTTACTGATTACTGTACTTTATATGATGCATGGCTACTCTCAATGGTTTGCCTACCATAAACTAAAATGATTTGTGGTATATACAGTATGTAAAACAATGAAAAATATATATGTTGACCTTATATATCCATTGGGTGCTTAACACCCCTTCAACTTGATCATCAAAATAACTTTAATTGGATACACTTGATCTGAAACAATGCCGATAAGTGATTAAAAATGCTTTGCAAACTCTCTAAAATATAAGAGTTTCAGAATAAAGATTTTTTTCACATGAGAGTAATGTGGTCTATATATATAAACCTAGGCTATTCTATTAGCATACATTGACTGGTATCATACAAATACTATAGGCCATTGCTAAGCAACTCTCATATATCAGAATATACTGATAGTCCTGTTATTACAGGATACACTGATAGAATTGTTGAATCATAGAATTGTTGAATATATAAAGAAAAGCACAAAATATTCACATGTTAAAAAACAAAAAAAGTAGTGGGATACAGGTATTCATACACTCCAAAAAGAGGAATTCAAACAATATAATGGCTGCTCTATATTGCAAATAAACGCAGAAGAAACAAACAAGTAATTAAAGAGTGACTTTGGGAAAAATAACATGTGAGCCATTTTCCCCTGGAGTTGAACCTGTCCCACTAGTAAGATTAAGTGCCAACGGTCCATTTCGTCCTTTTAGAGGACTTTCTCTAAGGCTATATTCACTGGCTTATTATCTGGCTTATAAAGCCCTGCTACTTCAGGGTTGAGCGTGGGCGTAATTACGTCATGACGTTTACATGATAACGTTGCAACGTTCCATTTTATCAATTTAATCACTTTATTCAGCCTCACAAGGCCTACATCATAACACAGGCATTGCAACGTAATCACATTCCTGTGTACATAGATTTTCTTTCAATTAACTTTATTGTACCTTACAATATGTGCATTTGTTTTCCCTATAGGCAATTAATTGTATCTATATTCATTTCAATAGAATTAATATTCATGTTCAATAAGGATAATAGCTCTTTCTGAGAAAAAACGGACCTTTTACTTTATCAGATCTTTCAAAGGTAGTTAGCCTGTTTCAGAGCAGTTTGTAAATATTACTAACAAGAGATACTCCAAAACCCATAGGGCAATAACTCACTTGTGTCCAAATTCTCCCAACTAAATAACTTTGTGCAAATAAATAATTTTATTTTTGAGAATGTGTTCTTAATAAGTATAAATCATGTGTTGTAATTAATATCTTGTTAAACTAAGTAGATTATTTACATAATTTGTGACCTATGTTTGTTAAATATGTGTTTACATATTGTTGTATATATATTGTTGTCTTGATATAGATCTCAAAAAAGTGCCACAAAAATAAATAAATATATATGTATAATATAATATAAGGTTATCACGAATACCCTTCTATTGTGAATGGCTATAAAGTGTTTAATGCCCTGTTTATTAGAAATATCTCTAGAGGAATGCCAAATAGGAATAGCCTTCATTGAGGCCCTTGGGATATTTACAATCCAAAGTGAATATCCACTTGCTTTCCATTTGTAATAATCTCTTATCTGCATCTCCACCTCTTGGACTCATCAAGAGCTTCTCTAGAACTTGAAACTTCATAGCTTCTGGTTTATTTCTGCGAAAATACCTCATGTGCCTAGAAACAGGTGTATCAAGATTTTTTGTAATCGAATATGCATGTTCCAATATTCTTCTTTTCAGTTGGCCGAACGTCTAAACAACATAGTATTTTTGACATGGACATGTCATGACATATATGACATGTGTACTTTCACAATTCATTAAACTTTTTACTGGGTATTTTTTGCATGTATTCACATCTTCAAAGATTTTACTTGGCTGAATATACTGATAGGCTCTACAATGTCCACATTTGAAGAGGCCCTTTGTTTCACTTAACCAGTTTGTTATTGGTTTTATTGGATTGAAGAAGCTTTTCACCAAAGTATCCTTAATGTTCTTATTTCTCCTATAGATTATACTTGGATTTTCCGTAATAAATTCTCTTAGTGTTTCATCCTCGCTCAGGATATACCGAAGTTTTTGCAAGACCTCTTTTATTGGTTCCCAGTCACTTCCATATGACATTATCAATCGTATCTTATGGTCTTGCTCTTTCCTGTTTGATTTTCCTTTTTATATACTGTATCAGATCTTCCCGTTCACTCATTAGTGCTTTTTTAAAAGCCTTCTTTAAAGCACTATTGGGGTACCCCCTTTCTTTAAACCTTGCCTTAAGATCTTTCGCTTGTTCCTTAAATTTTGCCAGACTATCGCAGTTCCTTTTAAGTCTAAGGTACTGCCCCATAGGTATTCCTGCCTTCAGAGACACCGGGTGCTGACTGGACCAATGCAGGAGTGAATTGGAGGCTGCCGGTTTTCGGAATACCGATGTATGAATATTACCTTCCTCATCTTTCGTCAAAATCAGGTCCATGAACGTCTTTTTATCATCTCAGACCATATTATAAACACACCCAGAAACTTCTTTAACCAACTTTCTACGTCCCGCTTTATGTCCCTCAACATCCTATGCATGGGGACCGGCCCCAAGTCGTTCCCGCCGGCATGTATTAGCAATAAACTTGGCTGTCCATAACACTGGGCGTACGTGTCCAGTAGACCATTTACTTGAGCCCACCGCAGGCCTCGAATTCCAAACCACCGCACGTGCAAGTCCGTAACAGGAAAACCCAGTTGTGCCTCGTCCTCGGTAACTGCGGCTAACCTGTGGGCGCAGTACATGTATGAGTGGCCAAGGATCCACTGTTGCTTCTTTCCTCCTGAAAGCACAAAGCAACATCCATTAGACTACTGCTCTGGGCCGCACGTAGGACCAAAAGCGCTCCGACTCCCATCTACCAATACACTTCACAGCGGCGTCGGGCAAGCCTAACCCAATTCGGATGCAGTGCGTCCCGAACTCTGACTTCTCTAAACCCAAACGTTGTAGTGCACCTTTTAGCACCCTCTCAAATTGATAACGGGATAAAGCCGTACCATCAGCATGAATCAACAGTGAACACCGTCCCGCCAGTCGCTGGTTGAGATACTCCTCCACGCACACATAGGGGCAACACTCCGTGCCAACTCTGTGCAGTACAACCTCTTTCCCTTTACTAATTTGGTCCGTCTTGGACCTCCACAACCATTGTACCACCGTGCCTTCCCTCAGACAGGTATCCACCAACTGCAATCCCCCGGAACTGTGTCTACTGTTCGTGACTAACTCCCCTGTAACGGAGCTGGAAAACGCAGTCCAAAATCTCCGCTGGTATACGATAAAATACCCAAGAGGCACTACAGTTTCACCATCCCCGACCTCCCATATTGGACGACACACAATTTGGGAGTCAAATGAATACTGACTTTATTTACCTTTACAGAAATATATATACATCTCTTTGGCCACAGGTAATACCCATGCCCATATTTGGCCACACACAATACACATAAAGAGAACAATAGGGGGGTCACACCTCCCTGGCAACTTTGATACAATCAGACATTGATTCAATTACACTTCTTTGTTCTTATCTGAGAATGAAAACACTGTATACAATAGACTTCCTTTATCTTATGCGGAGTCGCTGTAACAAGATTATCTCCCATGCCAAGTAGTTGTAAATGTCTGGGACAATATTCTGCAGAGCATCAACCAACATACATATATTAGGATCATATTTTAACCATAATAATCATAAAACAGGGTAAAACAGTGATGGGTTCCGTTACACACCTCCCCCGTGACCATAAGCCGGCATACACGGTCTGATCCCAACGGATCTGCTTGGGGATGTCCGGAGGAGTGCTCACAGATCATTTCTCGAGTTCTGTCTGTCTGGACAACCCGTCGGCGTTACCATTTTGTTTCCCTGGGCGATACTGATGGTGAAATCAAATAGTTGTAGTGCCAAACTCCATCTCAGTAGTCTAGCGTTGTCCCCTGACACCCGGTTTAGCCACACCAACGGGTTGTGATCTGTGAGCAAGGCAAATTGTTGGCCATATAAGTAGGGCTGTAGTTTCTTGAGGGCCCACACCACCGCCAGGCATTCCTTTTCGATGGCGGCATAGCTTACTTCCCTGGGTTGTAGTTTCCGACTTAAGTAAGCGACTGGATGCTCGCCGCCATCGGCCCCAACTTGGCTCAGCACTGCTCCCAATCCAAACATAGAAGCATCTGTATGAACGAGAAAGCGTTTAGTTGGATCGGGAGCGGCCAGTACAGGAGCATGAATTAGGGCAGATTTCAGTTCTTGGAATGCCTTCTCACACTCTGGGCTCCAGGTCACTACTTTGGGTAAGTTCTTTTTGGTGAGGTCAGTAAGGGGCTTGGCTAGGGCACTATAATCAGGTACAAATTTACGGTAATACCCGGCGGTTCCTAGAAAAGCTAAAACCTGAGTTTTCGTGCGAGGGGTTGGCCACTTAGCTACGGCCTCTATCTTAGCGGGTTCTGGCTTTTGCCGCCCACTACCCACCCTGTGGCCTAAGTACTGCACTTCGGCCATCCCTACGTGGCACTTGCTGGGTTTTAACGTGAGACCTGCCTCCCTGATGCGGTCGAGGATGGCTCCTATATGGGTCAAGTGCTCGTCCCAGGAGTTGCTAAATATTGCTATGTCATCTAAATAGGCGCAAGCATACTCCTGGGATCCGTCCAGTAACCGGTCCACCATCCGCTGAAACGTAGCCGGCGCATTCTTCATCCCGAATGGCATCACCTTGAATTGGTATAGCCCAAACGGGGTGACGAATGCGGACTTTGGGATGGCATCCTCGGCTAGTGGGATCTGCCAGTACCCTTTGCACAAGTCTATTGTGGTGAGGTACTGGCCCCTGGCCATTTTATCTAATAGCTCATCGATTCGGGGCATGGGATAGGCATCTGAAATTGTTTTATCATTAAGTTTCCGGTAGTCGACGCAGAAGCGGGTGGTTCCGTCCCGCTTCGGTACCAGCACTACCGGAGAGGCCCATGGGCTATCTGAGTGTTCTATCACTCCTAGTTGTAACATTTCGTCAATCTCCTTCCGCATATGATCTTTTACGGATTCTGGTATGCGGTAGGGGGTTTGTCGAAGAGGGTGTTGCCCTGGGGTCTCTACCCTGTGGGTAGCCAGCGGGGTATACCCGGGCTGGTTGGAGAATGTATCCCCTTTTTCCCGGATAAGCTCTAGTATTTGAGTTCGCTCTCTAGTGCTCAGCCTGTCTCCTAGCTGTACTTCCCCTAATTCTGTGTTGGCCCCCCCTTG
Source organism: Discoglossus pictus (assembly GCA_027410445.1). NCBI lineage: Eukaryota > Metazoa > Chordata > Amphibia > Anura > Alytidae > Discoglossus > Discoglossus pictus. The sequence goes on from CM050167.1 coordinate 77,492,713, forward strand.
GGCTAATAGGTCTGGTAGGGGTAGATTATTCGGGTCCTCAGCGGCCGAGGCACATATGGCAGTTACTTCTTCGGTCCGCTCGTGATAGGGTTTCAGCATGTTAAGGGGGGCATGCGTCTAACGCCTGCTCCTGTACATGGGGCAATTATATAGGTGGTGTCACATACCTGTTCCACCACCTTATAAGGGCCTTGCCAGGAGGCCTGCAGTTTGTCATTTTGAACTGGCTTCAAGATTAACACCTTTTGTCCTATTTGAAAACTGCAGTCTCTGGCTCCCTTATCGTACCATCTGCGCTGTCGTTGCTGGGCAGCCTGGAGATTAGACCATACCGTCTGCATTAGGGTCTCCAAGCGTTCCCTGAACTCTAGTACATATGGGACGATAGGGGTACCGTTACTGGTGACCGTTCCCTCCCAGTGTTCCCTAATGAGGTCTAAGGGACCCCGCACTCTCCTTCCGAATAGTAATTCAAATGTCGAGAACCCGGTGGACTCCTGGGGTACCTCTCGGTACGCGAAGAGCAGATGGGGAAGAAACCTTTCCCAGTTCTTCTGGGTATCCATGAAGGTACGGAGCATTTGCTTTAATGTTCCGTTGAACCGTTCACAGAGCCCATTGGACTGGGGGTGATAGGCTGAGTTTACAATAGGTTTCACCCCACATGTTCTCCATAACTGATGAGTGACTTCGGCCGTGAATTGGGTACCCCGATCTGAGATAATCTCTTTGGGGAACCCCATTCTAGAGAATATCCGGATTAGGGCATCTACTATAGTCTCCGCATGGATATTAGTTAGGGCTACGGCCTCTGGGTACCGGGTGGCATAGTCTACTACGGTTAGTATATACTTCTTCCCTGACGGGCTGGGGTCCGATTATATCTACTGCCACTCTGCTGAAGGGCTCATCTATTATGAGTAGGGAGTGCATTTTTGCCTTGTACCGGTCCCCTCTCTTACCTACTCTCTGGCATGTGTCACAAGTTTGGCAATACTGCCGAATATCTTTGGAGACCCCTGGCCAAAAGAAGTTTTGGGTCAAACGATGCTTCGTCCTACTGACGCCTAGATGTCCTGATAAAGGGATGTCATGGGCAATACGTAGTAATTCTTGCCTGTACTTTCGGGGCACGACTAATTGTGTGAGAGTCACGGGTACAGATCCTGCTACTACCTTCTCAGCATATCTATACAATAATCCTTTCTCCCAAGCGTATCTTTCCCCCTCCAACCCTGCCTGATTCTGTGTAACCCTATCCCGGTATACCTGCAGGGACGGGTCAGTGACTACTTCAGTACCAAACTCTAAGGGGGGAGCCCAGGGGATGAAAGGTGGGTCAGTACTATTACTTACCGGAGCCTCAGAGTGTTCAGAAGATGCGGTGGTGCGGGCCTGCTGCCGTGTTACCACGGGTAGCGCTTCCTGCGCGGGGTGCGGAGAAACAAAAGCGGAGGTCAGCTCCCCCAAGTCGTTACCCAGGATGACATCAGCTGGTAAGTCCTGCATGAGGCCCACTTCCACATTCCCCGACCCCGCTCCCCAATCCAAATGTACTTTAGCAGTGGGAATTTTGTAAATCGCCCCCCCTGCCACCCGGACTGCCACATATGCTCCAGTGAGCTGGTGCTTGGGGACTAGGTGATTGCGAACCAGGGTTATGGTGGCCCCAGAATCGCGCAGACCCTGAAGGCGTTTTCCCTCTACGTGTACCCCTTGGCGGTGTCCCTGTCGGTTGTCTGCAGCTGCTTGTACTGGGTTAACCTCGTGGAGGGTGCCCAAAGATTCTTCATTAGACTGGGTCCCGAAGAAAGGTTGTCGAGGCTCACTCTGGTAGCAGTGTACTGCTGCCCGGTTTGCAGGGAAATTGGTTGGAGTATTCCACGTGGAGCGGTTTCTGTTTCTGGGACAGTCTCTTTGCATGTGGCCCTGCTGGTTACACGTGTGGCACCTGATGAAAGATCGGGCATTGTTGTACCGTGGAGGGGTTTGGTAGTTCCCACCACCCGGACGCAGTGCTGGGGTGGGGTTAATGGTGGGCGGTCGGTTAGCAGCTCCAAAGATGGACCGTGCCTGTGCCTGCTGTGCCCTCCTGGCATCTTGGTACTCATCTGCCCACCTGGCGGCTTCAGTTAAGATGCACGGTTTCCGATCTCTCAGCCAGTTTTGTAAATCCGGGGTTAACCCCTGGAAGAATTGCTCCAGTAGCAGTAATTGTAGCATGTCCTCCACTGTGGTTGCTTGTGCGGCTTGTACCCAACCTTTGCCCGCCCTAGTTAAGCGGTGCGCCCACTCCATGTGAGTATCTTTCTCCGTCTTTCGGCTTTCTCGGAACCGCTGCCGGTATGCCTCCGGGGTAATTGCGTACCTGTCCAGGATCGCCTGCTTTACTTTCTGGTAGTCTCTGCTATCCTCGTCTGGCATGGTGCGGTAGGCTTCTGCTGCCCGGCCCGCTAGCTTACTCACCAAAAGGGTTACCTGGTCGGCGGCGTTGATCTCATGTAATTGGCATAATCTCTCAAAGTCATGCAAGTAGCCATCAATGTCTTCGGTCTCCACATAGTTTTTGAAAGCATGGTACGGGAGTTTAGGCTTCCCCGGTACTATGTGTGGTGTGATTAGGGACCCCTCTCTGGACCTCCAGTCTGCCCGCTGCTTTCCCATTATGTATTCGTGGACCTCGGACATAATCCTTTCCAAGGTTTCTGTGGGAGGCGTACCTGGGAAATGGGCCAGTCTGCATTGGAGTTCTCTTCCAAACTCATTCTGTGTGCTGTCCGTAAGAGGTGCTGCAGCAGCTGCCCGGTCTCCCTCCATGAGTTCAACAATAAGGGTAGCTTTGGTTTTATTGCTGGCAATAATTCCCCTTGCTTCCAATAGCTCTTTTAGCGTGGCCCGTTTCAACTTGGTATAGACTGTCTCCATTCACTATCCGTTCAGGTCTATTCACATACCCTTTCCTTTCGGTTCCATACGAAATAGCTAATTTCCCAAATGGCTGTAACTGCCGAACAACGGTCTGCTGTGAGGTTTGAATCCCGTCGCTGCCATCAAATGTAACGGAGCTGGAAAACGCAGTCCAAAATCTCCGCTGGTATACGATAAAATACCCAAGAGGCACTACAGTTTCACCATCCCCGACCTCCCATATTGGACGACACACAATTTGGGAGTCAAATGAATACTGACTTTATTTACCTTTACAGAAATATATATACATCTCTTTGGCCACAGGTAATACCCATGCCCATATTTAGCCACACACAATACACATAAAGAGAACAATAGGGGGGTCACACCTCCCTGGCAACTTTGATACAATCAGACATTGATTCAATTACACTTCTTTGTTCTTATCTGAGAATGAAAACACTGTATACAATAGACTTCCTTTATCTTATGCGGAGTCGCTGTAACAAGATTATCTCCCATGCCAAGTAGCTGTAAATGTCTGGGACAATATTCTGCAGAGCATCAACCAACATACATATATTAGGATCATATTTTAACCATAATAATCATAAAACAGGGTAAAACAGTGATGGGTTCCGTTACATCCCCTATCCGAAACGCTCCAAAGAACGCTAGGGAAAAAGCCATACAGAAAAGCAGAGATTCAAAGGGGGTCCTGCATATTACCAACCTACTACGGCTTTTGATTTGCCCTCCTCAGCGCATCGCAGCAGGAAGCAAAGCAGGATCCCTAGCATCTTATCCTCCGATGTAGCCCCACCAGACACCGTAACCAAGTCATTCCATTTTGCCCACACCCGTCTGTACGCGGCCCATGTAGCCGGGGCAATAGACTGTCTGATGAGTATCGTTACCTGGCCGCTCCAAGCTCCCAGAGCTCTCCAGGAATGGACTCCCCCAACACGTTTGCCCGCGGGGCCAATCCCCTGAACCAGTCTTCTTGGAACCGAGAAAGGGCGTCAGCAATACCGTTCTCCAACCCCGGCCTGGGACCATATGTTCAGGCGGAGGCAGCATAGCACCAAGTGACAAAGTAGTTGTACTACCGGGATGGATGTTGCCGTGAGGTTATTTACCGCTTGAACCACCCCCATGTAATCTGTAAAGAATAACACTCGCCGGTCCTGAAACTCTGAGCTCCATATGTGTACCGCCACTACTATGGGAAATAGCTTGAGGAACGCCAGGTTCTTTGTAAGACCAGCCACCACCCATTCTTTTGGCCATGCCGCAGCGCTCACCACTGAAGCGCTAACTAGGCGCTGGTAGCGCTCCCTTTCTGAATAAGCGCAGTCCCATTAAACTCGGCGAGGAAAATCGACCATATCCTTGCGTCGTCCCGCAATGCTCTCGAAACCTTGATAAAATTATGCGGCCTCAGGACGCCTGCAATAGCAAGCGACATTCGCCTACAAAATATCCTCCCCATGGGGATAATCCTGCAGGCGAAGTTCAACTTTTTTCTATGATGGATTGCAACCGTCGTAATGACACCCTGTTCGCTCCTTCCAAAGCGCCGAGCTTCGCTCGCATGTCCGCCACTTTCTCCTGGGGAAGACTGCATTCCATTTTCATGGAATCGATCTGAATCCCCAGGAAGGTCAACTTAGTTGTGTGGCCCTCGGTTTTGTTGTGGGCCAACGGTACTCCAAAATCTTGACAGATTCTGGTGAACACCTCCAGAAGGAAACGGCAAGTATCCTGTCCTGCCGGCCGGCGAACAAAAAATCGTCCCGGTAGTGCATTATGCTCCTACACCCCGCTTCTGAGCGAGCAACCCACTGGAGGAATGTACTAAATGCCTCAAAGTAAGCACATGATATTGAGCACCCCATGGGTAAGCATAGGTCAACGAAATAGCTGCCGTTGACGTAACAGCCCAAGAGCCGGTGACTCGACAGATGAACCGGCAACAACCTAAACACCGCTTCGATGTCCACTTTTGCCAGAAGCGGCCCAGCGCCAGCAAACCTCATCATCTTGGCGGCCCGATCGTTAGACTCGTAGGACACGGCTGACTGATCCTTTGCTATGCCGTTGTTGACTGACGGCCCTCTGGGATGGGAAAGGTGCTAAATCAACCTAAACCTGCCCTTTTCCTTCTTTGGGACAATGCAGAGGGGGGAGACGACCAACTCCTGGATAGGGGTGGACGGGAATGGACCCGCCATCCTACCCAGCTGGACCTCAGTTTGAACTTTCTTCGACGCTACACCTGGAAATTCCCTTACTGGTCGCAAGTTCGGTGCCTTATACCCCCGCGGCTCAGTGTCGCATGGGACACAGAACCCCTCCTGGAAACCCGCTTCCAAGAGGTGAGCCACGGCTTTGTTGCTCGGCACTCTACCTTAGCGTTTTAGCCACGGCAGCATGCTGCTTCTCAAGCTCAATCTCCTCCTGGACCTGTGGGTGCAATAGGAACAGTCGCTAGCTGTCCGTGACCTCCTCCCCTGAGGACTGGTCATGGTCATCTATACCTGCACGGCTGGAGTGAGCTGGCACTGCTGATTCTACTGCCCTTTGTACGGGGTCAACTGAGACTTCCTTAGGCGGTGTAAGGTCTACCTGTGGGTCGTTATTAGTCACCTTTTGCTGTGGCCTAACTGTAACGCCCTCAGTCTCAGCTCTTTGTTGTCGTAAAGGAGTGTGAAAGAATAGCAGTGGACTGTACCTGCTCATGGTCTTGCGAGCTCTAGTGGGGCGCACCTGCCTCGCCACTGCCGCTGTCACTGGCACGTCGTCAATCACTACCATGCTGTCTTGGCTGTTCATCTCGGTGAGGATTCTGTTCCTCTTGTCTCGTGTCCTGGCCATGCCCAGCTCCCGTGGCTGCGGTGTAAAGCACCAGAAGCGCTGTTAGAATGAGAACTAGAAGGGACCGCATGGTTGGCATAATGAGGATCTGTAGGAGCTTTTTTAGGTTTCCCGGCTTTTCTATTACCCCCTGCACCACCTTTACAGGGCAGTAGAGGGGTGTTTCTTGTCCTTTGCCGTGGCCGTGACCCTTAGGGCAAAGTGATTGGCGGTGGCCGGAGTTCTAAGCACTCGCTCTCACCGCCCGTGGGCCTGGCTTTCTCCTGCCTGGGGGGTATGGGGTCCTGGCTCTCCTGACCGATCTCCTGGCCTTGCCCTCAGCTGGACGGGAGTCTGATGGCTCTGTACTGGTGGGATGGGGTGATAGCCCGCTGGCACCTCTATTATTGCCTAGGCCACAGCCACTACAGGCTTAGCCTGTGCAATGTAAGGAGGGCCTATTGCAGAAGGCATGGGTGGTCCCAGCCTATCCTGCACCCACCTGACCCCTTGGCTTAAGGCTCGAGTCCTAACTTCAGCCAGTAAAGACTCTATGTCCTCAGCATCCATACTGGGCCCAAGCAAAACACTCCCAAAACAGACAAAAACGAACCACAAAGACGAACAGGAAAGTACAAACACACACACACACAGATCACTTTCACACTGCCACTTATGTGCTGTACAGCTGGGGTATAATTCTCAGTTTCAACCTCCTACTTTAACTTATTTGCCCAGGAGCCCCTCAGACCTCCGTCCGTTTATGCTGGAGACCGCGCTGCTACTGCACGACGAGCGAACATGGGAGGAAGTACCGACGCCACGCGATTGCAGGCTCCGCTGGGTCACGGGACGCTACGTGCTGACCCAGGGAGCCTGCGCAGCCTCCGCGTCAAGCAGTTTTGTGCTTTGCAACGCTCATGTTTGTCGCTCATCACAAAGACAGATATATATATCTATATTTTTTTAATAATAATTAATTAATTAGTTACTTGATGAATGGTTATACTTATTTCTAAGTAATAGATCTAGCAATCAATAGCCTGCAGAGCTAACAATCTCTTTTTATTTTCCTGCAGCTTACAATGTACAGTTGGACTGTTGCTGCCCTGAGGAGAAAGTGTCAGCAATGTGGCAAGTGTGCAGTAGAAATAGGCTGCGCGCGCAAGCCAAACCGTTGGTTTAGTTGTGTAAAGCTCATCCGCCAAAGCCGTACGCAAAAGCGTGACGACGTCTCGCAGTTTGACAATTATAATATGTGAGTAAATCTGATAATTAAATAGTACATTTTGTTCACATTTGAACGTCTAATGAATGCTCAGAATTCCAAGAAATACAGTTATTGCACTGCACTCTGGGAAACTGGACAGGAACATGCAAACTAGCCTGCAATATGTCTACTCTTTAATCCAATACCACTTTATATATGGCTCCCTCTAAGCTTATTCCTGCTTTAGTGCTTTAAAGCATAGCATGGGACGGATTATACAAGAGACCTGCCCGCAGACAGCTGTTTCAATCTTAAACTGATACACACGCACAAAGTTGTCATTCCCTATTGTTATCATTTAAAACCAACATATTCAGCAGTGCTGTACAATACATGACTGATAAAAGGAAGTACTGTGTGTGTAATAGCACAGATAGGACGTCTCAAGAAGATAATAAGAATCTGTTGCCTCATAGTCATAGAATTACCCCATTGTCCTGGCAATAACACTATTGTTTCAGATGTTAAAGCCTTAAAGGGACATGTTTTATATATATTACAAAAACTGGTTTTGCATCAAAAGCCGCTTTATCTCCACTGATATTAACATGAAAAGCACAAAGCATATAGTAATATCTAGGTTTTAATTGTCAACAAAGTATGACTTTGACATATCTATATTACCGCTCATTGGCTGGCAAGGACAAGCCTTCTACAGTAGGTGAATATCTGAACCAGTTATTTTATGCTCTGAAAAAAATAAGCCACACAGTGTCACATAATATCAAATGCCACCCTCGGATTCCACTTACAGTGGTTCGGATTCGGTGCTGTCCCCACTGAAACCTGGGTTCGTTCACAGTCAGGGAACCAAGTCACACCACACCGCGTCAGTACTGGGATGGGAGATCACCTAGGAATACCAGAATACAGCTGTATGCAGTGGCCCACTGGAGAAGAAAATGGCAACTCACTCCAGTATCTCTGCCATGAATACCAAGTGGATCAGCATGGTGTGTTAGAGTCCATGCGCTCACAGAGAGTCGGACACGACTGAAACAACACAAACATTTTACTACACTGGCCATTTAAACCTAAATAAATCAATATGGCTTGTAGAGAATAAACTCTTTATCTTGGACTAGAAAATAAATATTTAACCTAATGGTTGTTGAAGCAAAAGAACAAACATCCATTAGCTGGAAAGAAAAGATTCCAATTCCTGATCTTTTGAAAAAACAGCTGTACATAAGAAAAAATAAAACATAACCTTTATTATCACATATATAGTTGTGAGCGTACGGGCCGTTGCTCACGCTTGCGGGCTCGCGTAGCGAGCCCGCAAGCGTGAGCAACGGCCCGTACGCGTAGCGAGGGCCGCGGCCGAGGGCCTGGCCAGGTACGTGCAACACGTGGGTGTGTGTGACAAACGAGGACGTACCACTACAGTCACCATGTGTGGCATAAGATGCGCCCTTTCACATTACCATAGCAACCCCAAAGCATGCAGTAGTTCCTGATTGACACCAGGTAGCGGAAGTGACGCCCACCCGGGCCAAGGGAAACCGGAAGCGGAGAGAGTTCTGTCACTGGCGGTTCGCGTGACCGCACCGGAGCCATGAAGCGGGACGTGAGGATCCTCCTTCTAGGGGAGAGTGAGATATGTGACACAAGGGCATGGGGTGATACTGAAAGTGGGAGACAGATAGCAAGGAGAGTCAATGTGACCTCTGTCAGAGTGTACGATGTATAGGTGTATGATGTATATGTACAGCACTGAGTGACTGGGACACTGACAGACATCATATATGAGTGTGATAGGGTATATATGGGTGTGAGAGGGCATATGTGAGTGTGAGAGGGCATATGTGAGTGTGACAGGGCATATGTGAGTGTGATAGGTATTGGGAATTTTCAGATAGCTCACTGAGAGAATGTTCATTCATTAATTGATTATATATATATATATATATATAAAATGTAATCAGAGTATTGCAGTATAGTGATACCATTTTTATTTTTATTGGACGAATATATTAATAATAATAGTGACAGGCTTTGGAGAGATTAACCTCTCCTTATTAAGTGAGACATGAGAGAGACATCTCTCAAAAGCTCATTGCTATTATTATGAACCTATTCATCCAAAAAAAGGGTATCACTATATACTGCAATACTCTATATGTGTGTGCATATATATATATACACCCCCCCCCCCCCCCCCTTGGTGCTCCAGGAGGCGCTGAGTGGCAATAACAATGAGCACCAAACTTCCATAAAGTGTAATGTAAATTGGTTTTAGCAAGCCCAATGAGTACTAAGAAAGCTTTGTTGCAAGATTTTTTGCTCATCAGACGCATTGAATACCAAAATAGTTGAGTACCAAGGGTCCACTGCATATATACATGTGTGTGTTTGTATGTATGTATGTATGTGTATATATATATATATATATATATATATATATATATATATATATATATAAACATATATCACATATATAGTTGTGAGCGTACAAGTTGTTGCTAACGCTAGCGGGCTCGCGTAGCTGCGGGCAAGGGCCTCAGTTGCTGGGATGGGCGCTGCGACCCTTTGCAAACTTTACCTTATAACGCAAACAACACGACACACCAACTCCGACCCTCGCAAACTTTACCGCGCAGCTCAAATAACATACGACACACGTAAACACTCATTACGACCTCGCAAAAACCGTCCGCAACTCGCGAACATGAAAAAAAGCAAAACACAATAAATACACACAGCACATACATAAAAAGATTACCGACAGCAAGAGGGAGCATCCACGACCTCAAAAAACCAAGTTACACCTTCATTTAACTCAAAATAAAAGAGTTTAGACACTAAAAAATTGTCTAAGTGAGAGAAAAAATGGCCGCCGAACAAAACGAAAACGAGGCTAAACACGCTAAACTCCAAAAGCAACTTGCAAAACACCATACGAGACACGTTGCCACACATTACGACATCGCAAAAATCGGACGCAACTCGCGGACAGGAAAAAAGCCAAAACACACTAAAGTCACACATCACATACATACAACCTTACCTACAGCAAGAGGAAGCATCCAGGACCTCAAAAAAACTACTTACACCTTCACTTAACTAAAAATAAAACAGTTTAGACACTAAAAAATTCTCTAAGCGAGAGAAAAAATGGCGGCCGAACAAAACGAGGCTACAGCACTCTAACCACGGAAAACACCACAAGAAACTCGCAAAACACCACAAGCAAACTACGGATAATCCGCTAAGATGCATACCACACATTACCCGCCATTTTTACGCTAATGCGGAAGTACCCAACTACGCTAACCGTTTCGGCTCGCGCACTCACACTATTACACTGCACACGTTCATCACGCTTACACAGCACCTCCACACCACTAATGCTGCACCAACATCAAACAAGGTTCACAGCTCTTCAACACAATGCTTCAAAATAGGTAAAGTATATTCATTTCTTAATTTTTATTATATATTTCAGTAGTACACACAAAACAACATTAGCTACCTTACAATTCCATATGTATATTAATAACTAAACAACTTTCCAAACATACACATCTCATTGCCGTCATTTTTTGACGGGCAAGTCGCTAGTCACATATATAGTTGTGAGCGTACGGGTCGTTGCTCACGCTTGCGGGCTCGCATAGCGAGCCCGCGGCCCTCGCGAAGCGAGGGCCGTCGCTTGCGCAGCGAGCCGCGGCCCTCGCATAGCGAGGTCACTGGGCAAGGGCCTCAGTTGCTGGCGAGGTCACTGGGCAAGGGCCTCAAACCCTCGCAAACTTCACGTCGCTACTCAAAAAACACGACACACAAATTACGACACTCGCTAAATTTTACGAGGAACGCAAACAACCTGCGAAACACGTTACCACACATTACGACCTCGCAAACATCGGACGCAACACGCCGACATACAAACATTTAAAACACAATAAATACACACAACACACACATAAAAAGCTTACCTACAGCAAGAGGAACCATCCAGCACCTCAAAAAAACAAGTTACACCTTCATTTAAATAAAAATAAAACACTTTAGACACTAATAAAATCGCTAAGCGAGAGAAAAAATGGCCGACGGACAAAACGAAAACGAGGCTACAGCACTCTCCAGACGTAAAACACCACACCACACTCGCAAAACACCACACGAAACTCGAAAACCACTACAAACCAACAACGGACAATACGCAAAGACGCACAACACACATAAACCGCCATTTAACGCAAATGCAGAAGTACGACACTACGCGCACGGTTTCGACTCGCGCACGCACAGTATTACACTGCACACATTCACCACGCTTAGAGAGCAGCTCCACAACACTAATGCTGCAGCAATGTCAAAATACATTCACATCTCTTCAACACAATGCTTCCAAATAGGTAAAGTATATTCATTTATTAATGGATTATATCTACACACCAAACAACATTAGCTACCTTACAATTTCATTGCCGTCATTTTTTGACGGGCAATTCGCTAGTAATTATATAAAACTCAAGACAAACTGATTAAATCTCAACACTGGTGATAATTAAAATGGCAAATGATTACAGTGTTTAATTATAATAAAGGTTATGTTTTATTTCTTCTTGTGTATAAAATTATAATAAAGGTTATGTTTTATTTCTTCTCATGTACATGTGTTCTCTCAAAAGATCAGTAATTGGAGTCTTTCGTCTCTATCTAATGGACATTTGTTCTTTTTGTTTCAACATGCATTGAATTTAAATAACTTTAAACATGACTCAAGAAGACAATAAAATATCCATGGTCTTATAGTCATACAGTTGGCATATTTTCCTCACAATAAGATTATTTTTTGGGAATATTAAAATCTTTCATCTTATAATTGGGTCAATTTATTCTTCATTTTCTTTTTCATAAACTTCAAATTGTCTAATAATTGAGCAAATACAATATGTTTCCAAAGTATAATCAGTGACTAACAGTTTATTTTGGCTCAAAAATATGCGTTGTAAAGCATACCTCCCAACATATTATTGAATACAGATGCACTGGCTGCTAGTGTTACCACAGTCAATTAACAGTGGCAACAGCTCAGGCAACATGGTACAGTTTTACACATACTATATATATATATATATATATATATATATATATATCTGCAGTATATATATCTATACCTCTCTCCCTCTCACTATATATATATATATATATATATATATATATATATATATATAGTGAGAGGGAGAGAGGTATAGATATATATACTGCAGATATGACATAAATCTGGATTCTCTCTCTAAAAGAACTTGGAAAAACAATAAGAAAGGAGAAAGAAATAAGAACATGTTCTGACCAAAATAAATTTGTCTTTCAATATGAGACTTTCCATTAAAAAAAAGGAAATTTGAATTTGGGAACAGTCTGGGTACAGCTAGATAGTGTGAAGGAATGACACATATTAAATACTGAGGCAGTATTTGTGACTGTTCCCACAGTTCATTAATGATGGCAGCAGCTTGTGTGTTATGTCCAGATGTGGTCTGTAATTTTATACTAAACTATTGGAGAAAAAAAAAAAGGTAGGATACAAATAAGAAGATATAGAGGGATTTTCTCACGAGAACTGCTCATCCAAAATGAGGACAGTGGGAGGTATGGACCAGTTCCCTCTAGTCCCCCTTTCTTTTATTTATTCCTTTATTTATTTTTCTCTGCTATGCTTTACCACCTATGATGACCCCTCTCTTCATTTACCCTACTTGCCACTTATCCTCCTCCCTCCACTTCACTCTCCAATCTGTCTAGATATTTCCAATGTATTACATTTCCATATCCACCTCTCATTCTTCATTCCTTATCTACATCATATCTGACTCAAATAAAAGTCCCTGCTTTAGGCTGAAAGTGGGGACTTCTATTGTTGAACTGGTCGCTTGTTTACTCAAATAACAGAAGCACTCTGAGGTTCCTGGTTGGGCAGTCAGAGTTTTACCAGTTTGTGGTTTATAGAGACTGATATAACCTTGACCCAAGCATGATCCATTTGGCTTTAGAGGAAATAAACCTCAACAACAACCAAACAATTGAGACATAAATAAGCCCCTTCTCACCATAGTATTATTTACAAATTATTATTATTATTAATAAAAGATATATTTATTTACATTTTTTTTTACAACATTGTAACGGATCTACTGGCACCCCGACCGGGTACCTCCGTTGATGGATGCGTCCTAGCTTGCGTCGAGGCCTACAAGCACTGCACCGGACACCAAAACCACCACAGACTCCAAGGATAGTACGACAGGAACAAGCGTTCAGTAGTTACAGCTCAAGGGAATATGCAAAAGCATAGCAATCCCCAGTATGATATAGCGATCCCTTCAATAACGAGACAAGGCTACGTTTTGAAGGGTCAAGTAGAACTATCTTTTAATGACAGGGAATCTCCTTTTATGCAAGGGTGCCCTCTGAAGGGCTACACCCACATAATTATCACAACAGCCAATTATCTACATGGTTCAACCCCCACGTCTCCTCCCCTCAGATAACAGGTAACACAATTAAAACAGACACAATTTTAACCACATTCTGGATGTACCCCAAATACAGGGGGTACACCTTTAAGTCCCGCACCATTCAATATCTCTCACCCAGGGGAACAACATATACAAAAATGGCATGAATCAGACCAGGGGTTCAAAAGTTAGTAAAAGTATGTTTTTACACATAACACACAGACATTGCACATATCCCCCATACAATACACATATAGGACAATAGGTGAGTCACACCTCCCTGGCAACTTGGATACAATCAGACATTAATTAGATCATTCTTCTTTGTTCTTATCAGAGAATGAAAACACTTTGGAAAATGCAAGGATCCTTTACAACTTTCTTATCTCTTGAATCTCTGTAACAGGATTATCTATTAGCCTAGGTCTGCAAAAGTCTGGCTAATATTCTGAGCCAATATATTCTGTAGAATATCAACCAACATACATATAGTAGGATCATATTTTAACCATAATAATCATAAAACAGTTTAAAACAGTGATGGGTTTCCGCTACACACCTCCCCCGTGACCATAAGCCGGCATACACGGTCTGATCCCAACGGATCGGCCTGGGGATGTCCGGACAAAAGTATTTGTTGGTCAATTCTCTAGTTTGACAACCCATCAGCATTACTGCAATTCACATTTACTCACATTTCCCATATCCCCAGATAGCTGGGATCTGAGCGCACAAAACTACCGAATAGCGCTCAGATCCTCTTCACACAGTTCAATTGCCAAGTAGCTAAAGTCTTTCCCATAGTCTTTCATCATATGAATGGGCTCCATGGCATAGCTATCTGGGGTATCACCGCTCCCACAGGGCAAATACAGAATGACCCCCTGTATGTAAAGGGCCAGAATGAGTGACATACACTCTGGTATGGCCGAACACTGGTTCCAAAGGGCAATATGTACCAGGGCCATAGTCGCAGGGCAGGAGGCTGGCAAACAGTCCTCTCCAAGCCAAAGTGGCGAAGGGCACTTCGTCACACGTCTCCCCTTTGGGGGGAAGTCTAACCAGGCACCTGGATATTTTGCTGAGGTGATGGTGCAACACGCTGAGGGGACTTGAGGGGCAGAGGCCAGCGGCACTCTGCCCTGATGCCAGCTCTTCTGCTGGTATAACCTGCAGGACCTCCTGCTCTGTACAAGGGACAAAGGGAGGGCAGAGGCCGACTGCACTCTGCCCCGCTGTCAGCTCTTCTGCTGGGGTACTTGGGACATATTCCGGCTCAGTAGCCAGGGAAACGTGGGGGTCAGTGGGGGTTAACATTTCCTCTGTTAACCCTGGGGCCACATTAGAAGTTAGCTGGGGAGGGGAATTTGTACTTACCCCCTCCTCCGGTTGTCCCAGTGACGGTAGTTGGGGATCTAGACAAGCTGTGGGCGCAGAGACCACGGTCCCATCTGCGCCGTCTGGGAGATTGGTGTCTCCCCTGGTTAGGGTAAACTGTCGCTGGGGGGGAAGGACGACACCTTCTGCCCCCTGTGTTTCACACTGCCGCTGGGGGGGAAGGACGACACCTTTGGCCCCCTGGGGTACCCACTGCTGCTGTGGAGGAAGGTCGACACCTTCTGCTCCCTGGGGTACACACTGCCGCTGGGGGGGAAGGACGACACCTTCTGCCCCCTGGGGTTCACACTGCCGCTGAGGGGGAAGGACGACACCTTCTGCCCCCTGGGGTTCACACTGCCGCTGGGGGGAAAGGACGACACCTTCTGCCCCCTGGGGTTCACACTGCTGCTGGGGAGGAAGGACGGCCCCTTCTGCTCCCTGGGGTACACACTGCCGCTGGGGGGAAAGGACGACACCTTCTGCCCCCTGGGGTTCACACTGCCGCTGGGGAGGAAGGACGGCCCCTTCTGCTCCCTGGGGTACACACTGCCGCTGGGGGGGAAGGCCGACACCTTCAGCTCCCTGGGGTACACACTGCTGCTGGGGGGGAAGGATGACACCTTCGGCCCCCTGGGGTACACACTGCCGCTGGGGAGGAAGGACGACACCTTCGGCTCCCTGGGGAACACACTGCCGCTGGGGAGGAAGGACAACACCTTCGGCTCCCTGGGGTACACACTGGCGCTGGGGGGGAAGGACGACACCTTCGGCCCCCTGGGGTACACACTGCTGCTGGGGAGGAAGGACGACACCTTCAGCTCCCTGGGGTACACACTGTCACTGGGGGGGGGAATTAGTTGGAGTATTCCACGTGGAGTGGTTTCTGTTTCTGGGACAGTCTCTCTGCATGTGACCCTGCTGGTTACACGTGTGGCACCTGATGTACCGTGGAGGGGTTTGGTAGTTCCCACCACCCGGACGCAGGGCTGGGGGGGGGGGGTTAATGGTGGGAGGTGGGTTAGCAGCTCCCAAGATGGACCGTTCCCGTGCCCGCAGCTTTTCCATTATGGATTTGTGGACATCTGTCATTAACCATTTCAAGGTTTTCATGGGAAGCGTACCTGGGAAAAAGGCCAGTCTGCTTTGGAGTTCTCTTTGAAACTCAGTCTGTGGGGTAATAAGAGGTACTGTAACCATGAGTTCCTTTCTGTCTGCATCCCTGTAGTCCGCGGCCGCCTCCTCCTCCTCATGATGGAACGCTGTCTGAAAACTAGCCGGTTCCATCCTGCTGTAGCCAGGGGCGCTGTACGGATACTAGCGTTGTCCTCAATTTGTAACTCCAAACGTTACCGGTGTCTCCGTGCTGCTTTTCCTCTTACTAGGACGCCATCCCACCACTGCCAGCCAAATGTAACGGATCTACTGGCACCCCGACCGGGTACCTCCGTTGATGGATGCGTCCTAGCTTGCGTCGAGGCCTACAAGCACTGCACCGGACACCAAAACCACCACAGACTCCAAGGATAGTACGACAGGAACAAGCGTTCAGTAGTTACAGCTCAAGGGAATATGCAAAAGCATAGCAATCCCCAGTATGATATAGCGATCCCTTCAATAACGAGACAAGGCTACGTTTTGAAGGGTCAAGTAGAACTATCTTTTAATGACAGGGAATCTCCTTTTATGCAAGGGTGCCCTCTGAAGGGCTACACCCACATAATTATCACAACAGCCAATTATCTACATGGTTCAACCCCCACATCTCCTCCCCTCAGATAACAGGTAACACAATTAAAACAGACACAATTTTAACCACATTCTGGATGTACCCCAAATACAGGGGGTACACCTTTAAGTCCCGCACCATTCAATATCTCTCACCCAGGGGAACAACATATACAAAAATGGCATGAATCAGACCAGGGGTTCAAAAGTTAGTAAAAGTATGTTTTTACACATAACACCCAGACATTGCACATATCCCCCATACAATACACATATAGGACAATAGGTGAGTCACACCTCCCTGGCAACTTGGATACAATCAGACATTAATTAGATCATTCTTCTTTGTTCTTATCAGAGAATGAAAACACTTTGGAAAATGCAAGGATCCTTTACAATTTTCTTATCTCTTGAATCTCTGTAACAGGATTATCTATTAGCCTAGGTCTGCAAAAGTCTGGCTAATATTCTGAGCCAATATATTCTGTAGAACATGAACCAACATACATATAGTAGGATCATATTTTAACCATAATAATCATAAAACAGTTTAAAACAGTGATGGGTTCCGCTACAAACATATATTACAATATACTTACAACATAATTTACAACAGGGATGGGAGTGTGGTATTCCCGATACACCGACGCAGAGACTGAGGAAAGCCAGTAAAACGTGTGGAAGTCCCACATCCCGATGCGAGCGCCCAATCAGCGCGTGCCCAGGCTCCGCTGGGTCAGGCGCGCTTCATGCCTGACCCAGGGGCCTGTGCAGCCTCCCCGCCGGACATGACCCAAGCATGATCCATTAGGCTTTAGAGGAAATAAATGGACACGACAACTGGGTGGGAAAAACACGGGCCACAGCTTTATTAATTTACATAATAAATTACCATAACGTATTTAACCTAGATTAACATAATTGAGGGAGGAACCTGGCCATGGACAGTGACCTCACGCCTTGGGCTCATGCCTAGGGCCCCCAATGCTTATTCTAAGCATGCCTGTGTGGTAGGGCCAAGCCCACTAAGGCTAGTGTGCCGGGCAACTCACCTCCCGCCACACAGCAGGCGAGGGATACCTCCTAAGGCTGCGATTCCCCCGTCACTAGTTAAAGCTAAGGCCTGCCTGACTCCCTCCCTGAATTCCAATGTGAGGAGTTTGAGACCGATCTCTGTTAAGTGTACCTTATCTGCGGTAAAGAACTTGTCCGCATCTACCTCGTCAAACTCAATGGATAGAGATGTAACCCAATTTCCGTACAAAGCTCGCCATCTGCTTGTTAATCTTTTGGCGAGCCTTGTCCAGCAAGATTGGATGGCTGGATCTTTATCATTTCAGACCAGATGAAAAAGAGGCAAGGAAACCTTGTCCAGTTTTCTACACCACGTTTCATATCTTTTAACATGCAACTACACCCAGATCGTTGCCACCGGCATGAATGAGTAATAGGTTGGGTTGAACGTAGCGATGGACGTAGGTGTCCAAGAGCCCACTCGCTTGCGACCACCGCAAACCCTGATTCCCAAACCCCCGTACTTGTAAGTCCATGACCTGAAAGCCCAGTTGTACGTTTCTCCTCGTAACTGCGGCTAACCGGTGGACCCAGTACATGTACGAGTGGCCCAGGATCCATAGCTGCTTCTTTTACCCTGAAAGCAGAAAAGAACATCCGTTACACCGTCGCCAAAGACCGTATATAAGACCTAAATCGTTGAGTCCCATCTCCCGATCCTCTTAACTGCGGCGTCCTCACCTTGCTGCTTCCGTAGCAGCCCCGATTCAAAACAAGTGCTTACCGAATTCCGGCTGGCTGAGACCCAACTGTTGCAACAACGCTTTCAACACTTTCTCAAACTGGAAACGTGATAATGCCATACCGTCGGCATGGATGAGCAGTGAACACCGTCCCGCCGGTCGCTGTTGGAGGTACTCCCTTGCACACTCATGGGGGCAGCATTCCGTACTGACCTTATGCAGCACCACCTCCTTTCCTTTCCCAGTTTTGTCAGTCTTTGACCTCCTCAACCACAGGACCACCTTGTCTTTCCTCAGACAGGTATCCACCCATTGCAATCCCCCAGAACCGTGTCCTAAACGCTCTGAAGAACGCCAGGGACAAAGCCGTACGAAAAAGCAGAGATTAAAAAGGGGTCCTGCAAGTTTCCTCCAACACTTGCGACAAAAGCAGGGAGAATGTGATCGTCCATCTCCCGTCCTGCCTGCGATCCCCAGTGAACATACCCCTTAACACCCGTCGTACCACAAACTCCTTTGTGAGGTATTTTTTTCCAGCCAGCTTGAACATAAATGCCAGGGCTGTAACCTGACGCCCCACTGAGGCTTTTGAGTCCCCATCCTCCACACACTGTAACAGAAACCATAGTAGAATTGGTGACTCGAAGGATGCACCAGTAGTAAACCTAAATG
The DNA here is from genome assembly GCA_027410445.1 of Discoglossus pictus. Lineage (NCBI taxonomy): Eukaryota > Metazoa > Chordata > Amphibia > Anura > Alytidae > Discoglossus > Discoglossus pictus. The sequence continues at coordinate 77,511,750 of CM050167.1, forward strand.
CTGCTTCGATATCCACCTTCACCAAAAGTGCCCCTACCCCGGCCTTACAGACTATCTCGGCAGACGCGTAGGAGACTACCAAATGTTCTTTTACGATGGAATGGAATGATGCCAATGACCAGGCCCTTTATGGGGGGAAGGCAAACCTTGAGTTGTATTTTTTCGGATGCAACTCCTGGAAATTCGTAGACTGAATGCAAGTTAACCAGCCTAAAACCCCCGGGAAACAAGTTGCACAAAATGGGGAAGCCATCCCGAAAACCCTTTATCAAAAGTTTGAGTCTGCTGCATCTGGCGAGGGGGTGCTCCCCCGCGCAGTAAGAGCACGAGTGCTTGAAGCGACAATTGAGTGCCCACTTGCAGACACCTTAATTGAAGGCATAACAAGTCTTTTGACCTGGCGACGTTTAGCCAGTAGGCCACCGCCTTGTCACTCCAGGCCATTGCTGGACGCCATGTACCGACGAAACTCCTCGTAGTACTGCCACCATGCTATGCCCCCATAAGTTCTGTACGCATTCCCGATCTTGACTCTGTAGACGAGCAATCCAAAACACTGCTCGGGATGCCGCTTGCCCATGACGCAGGCCATGATGGAGAAGGCCTGCAGCCATGTATCTTCAATCTTCGCCATCCCTGAAACCTCTGTCATTGGCGTCCAGTTGCCAGGACATTGGCAGCAAAGAGAACAGCTTAATGAACTCCACAATTTTTTTCATTCACCTCTTGGGGCAAGTGCACCTCTAGGTTGTGTCTCATGGCCCCGTCCGACACTCTGCTTACGTTGCTAGGGGCCGGAATGACGGGCGAGATCGTAGGACCTGCTGGCGTATTTGGGGCCACTACAGCGGCCTGCCCAGTCTGAGATAGCCCCCCGGGAGGGTTTGCTCAGTCCTCGAGTTGTTGGCTAGTCCTCACCACCCATGACCCGATGTCACAGTCGCTAATCGTAATATTGTGCGCAGCTAGGAGGAACTTAAGTGACCCCATGAAACTAGACCACCCGAGTACGGACTCCCTTATTGTAGCTCCTTCTAACTGTGTTCATAGTGGAAGCTCACCTGCTTCTGGAAGCCTTGGTGTGGAAGCCGCAAACGGCGTATCCCTGCATCCTTCATGACACTCATGGAACCCAGACCGTCTGGTCCTCCGTGGGCTCTGTCCCCTCTCTGTTCCAGTGCAGGTACAGCTGCATCGACAGGACCTTCTGCTCCTTGATTTGGATATGTTCCTTGACTTAGGAATGCAAGAGGAACAGTCGCTAGCTCTCCGTTGCCTGCGCACGGGTGTCCAAACCGTCTGCTCTTCCCCTGAGGACTGGTCAGAGTCACCAGAGAAAGCTGGCCCCCGCCGGACCTGCCAAATCTCGGTCTTGGTCATTGCCGGGGGCCTTCGTAGGGTCCAGTGGACAGTCTACTTGCGAGTTGGTTTGAGTTGCCCTATGCTGTGGCCTAGCTGGTTTGTCACCAGTCTCAGCCCTCTGTCGCCTTTCTGGACTGTACCTGGTTGCAGACTTCCGGACCCCAGCGGGGCACGCCTGCCGTGCCACCTTGGCCATCACAGGCACGTCGTCAATTATGATTTTACTGTCTTCATTGGTCATCTCTGCGACGACTCTGATCCTCTTCTCCCATGTCGATTCCATGCCTAACTCTGCAGTATTATTGCGTCGTCCCTGCAAAGCACCAAGAGCGCTGTTAGAGTGTGCAGCCTGGGGGACCGCAGGATCGGTATAGTGGGAAGCTTTTATGGAGCGCCCGGCTTTTCTATTACCCCTTGCGCCCCCTGGACCAGGTGATGCTGGGGTGTTCCACGAACTGGGTCATGGGCCCTGCCCTCTCTGGTGTGGGGGTATGGGTTCCTGGCTCTCCAGAACCACACACGTAGGTCACACAGACATCCTAGCCCTATAATGCTGTGGATGGCTGTCTCTGGTTCTGCTTGGCTGGGTTGGGGAAATGACACACTGACCTCTCCTAAATTACCCAGGCCACTATCCTGCACCCATCTCACCCTGTGGCTTAAGGCCCTCAACCTGACCTCTGCCAACAACCTCTTAAGCTCATTAGCATCCATTATCGGCAGGTAATATGAACCCATGCAAAGAAATAGGAAAAGGACAAGAAGACATAAAAAAAGACAAAACACACACACATGCTAACAGCTTGCCCCTTATGTGCTGTAATAGCTGAGGTGAGGATCTCTGTATTTCACCAGAACTTATCATTGCGCCACTTGGAGCCCACAAGACCTCTGTCCACTCCCGATATGGCCGATGCAGAGACTGAGAAAAGCCTGTGAAACAGATGGAAGTCCCGCCCCCGACGTGATCGCTTAATCAGCGCGCCCAGGCTCCGCTCGATCATGTGGCGCTTCGTGTCTGACCAAAGGCCTGTGAAGCCTCTGCGTCGGACAATAATGGTTCCTTTTGCATCATGGCCAGAATATGTTCCACGTCTACAGGTCTGTGTTGTTTGTATTGTTTCTATTGGGCCCCTAGATAGTGAGCTTGAATTTTAAAAAGGACATAGTATAGAGCATACTAGTCCAAGTGGAGTTAGATGTCTCTTTTTCACTTTGGTATATTCATTTGCAGAGCAGGGGCCTCATTCTATTAGCGGCCGCAGCCGTTGCGGGGCCGCAAGGACCGGCCGCAAGCTATTCGGCTATTCTATTCCCTTACGGCCGGGGGCTCCGGCAGGCTTGCGGCCGGTGCCTTGCTATCTCTTGCGGCCGCTCGCGCCAGAGGAAAGCCTTTGATCTAAAACGGTCGCAAGAGTTTTGCAATTCAATTCCTCCGGGAAACCTCTCTGCAAGGCTAAAAGCGAGCCGCAGCTTACTTGCAGGAAAGAGGTCTCGCTAGCACCAATTAAGCACATAAAATAGCTTAAATAAAGCCATCCTGCACTTTGCGAAGACTATAAAGGGATTTTAGGTGTTAGAAAAAATAGCACATAATTATCCTGTACTCAAATCCGTAAAATATTTTATTTTTAATATCCGTAAAATATCCATGTAAAAAGTCCAGAGTGCTTGGAGCACCTCAGACACACCCACGCCGCAGCCGGAAAATAAACAGTTAATTTGAACTCGGGTTTGGGCAGATGTGCAATCTTGAGAGTGGGTTACTTTTAATCCTCATGTCCCCCAATATGATCCCTAGCATTTACAGAGCTGTACAGTGCAGGCTTGAATTTATTTTTGAGTTTTTATATTTCTGAGATTACGGCCGGTTCCAAGATATGCGGCCGGCCGTAAAAGGAGATCCTTGCGGGGCCGTATAATAGAATCGCGAGTTAACTGAACCCCCGCAAGGAATCGCAGCCTTACGGCCGATTTACGGCCGCTAATAGAATGAGGCCCCAGGTCTTTTGGTGCTAGACACAGGGTTCCTAGTCAGAAAATTGGGGCAATAACATAGGTTTGCCCTTCAGACAGGAGGATCCATCAGGATCACAGGGTTCTCTCTTTCTGCCTAATAGTTGATGGTGAATTATTATCATAAATACTTTAGACCCTGAATGGCATTTTGAAACTATAAAAACACTGTTTGCATTTTTACCATTTATATAATAAATAAACTCCAATTGTGTTCTGGTGTATTCATATAAACATGATGCCAGGCCATAATGGTGCATAAAATATTTTTATATTATATATTATATATATTTTATATTTTATATTTGTGGCGTTTTTTTGAGCTAATAATAAAATCTAAGTTCTATGGGCCTCATTCTATTAGCGGCTGTAAATCGGCCGTAAGGCTGCGATTCCTTGCGGGGGTTCAGTTAACTCGCGATTCTATTATACGGCCCCGCAAGGATCTCCTTTTACGGCCGGCCGCATATCTTGGAACCGGCCGTAATCTCAGAAATATAAAAACTCAAAAATAAATTCAAGCCTGCACTGTACAGCTCTGTAAATGCTAGGGATCATATTGGGGGACATGAGGATTAAAAGTAACCCACTCTCAAGATTGCACATCTGCCCAAACCCGAGTTCAAATTAACTGTTTATTTTCCGGCTGCGGCGTGGGTGTGTCTGAGGTGCTCCAAGCACTCTGGACTTTTTACATGGATATTTTACGGATATTAAAAATAAAATATTTTACGGATTTGAGTACAGGATAATTATGTGCTATTTTTTCTAACACCTAAAATCCCTTTATAGTCTTCGCAAAGTGCAGGATGGCTTTATTTAAGCTATTTTATGTGCTTAATTGGTGCTAGCGAGACCTCTTTCCTGCAAGTAAGCTGCGGCTCGCTTTTAGCCTTGCAGAGAGGTTTCCCGGAGGAATTGAATTGCAAAACTCTTGCGGCCGTTTTAGATCAAAGGCTTTCCTCTGGCGCAAGCGGCCGCAAGAGATAGCAAGGCACCGGCCGCAAGCCTGCCGGAGCCCCCGGCCGTAAGGGAATAGAATAGCCGAATAGCTTGCGGCCGGTCCTTGCGGCCCCGCAACGGCGGCGGCCGCTAATAGAATGAGGCCCTATGTAAATAGTGTTATATAAGAATCAGGTGTTAGCCACCAAAATTCACGTTAAATAAGTTGTCTATTACATAGTGCCCCTTAATCAACCAACAAAATTCTTATTTTTGGATTGTCAACAGTACCACTATAAAATAAAACACTTACTGACGCTGGTGGATGATTAACATGCAAAGTGGAGAGAAATGCACAGATTATAGGGTAAGAGAAAATATGCAGTAATTGGAGCATAATATAAAACACACTAATTGGAAGATGACAGGGATCACAGACAGATTACAGAGTGATAGGAATCAGAACATAGATTGCAGGGTAACGACTCAAGTTCAACAATAGAAAAATCACACATTTGCTATCATGGATATAAAAGAACTAGCGACTTGCCCGTCAAAAAATGACGGCAATAAGATTGTAAAGCAGGTAATGGTGTTTGGTTGAGACATTAATTTTGTTGGTGTTCCGAGATCCTTCGGCGCTCATTGCGAGCCTCGTGCTGAGCGCCTTTGGCTGTTGGTTGTTTGTGTGCTATGAGCAGCGTTGGCGGTCGTTTTTTGTGTACTTACCTATTTACGAAGTAATATATGCAGGAAGCATTGTGTTGAAGAGCTGACAATCTGTTTTGATGTTGCAGCATACAATGTGGGTTTTCACTGTTGTGGAGCTGCTGTGTATGTGTCAGCAATGTGTGCAGTGTGTAGTGTAAATAGTGTGCGTGCGCGAGCAAAATCCGTTAGGGTAGCTATGTACTTCCGGATTGTGTAAGTTAGTGTTAGTGTAAAATGGTGGCTAATGTGTGTGGTACGCGGCTGTGGATGATTTTGCGTCCTTGTTCTTGGACCTCATACAGCTTTTTAAGAAAATCCGTGGTGTTTTGAATGTTTAGGGTTCTGTAGCCTCGTTTTCGTTTTTTTTCCGGCGGCCATTTTTTCTTTTGCTTAGGGGATTTTCGGGTGTCTAAACTCTTGAACTTGTACTTAAATTGAGGTGTAATATTACTTTCAGAGGTCCTGGGTGCACCCCCCCCCTGCCGTGGGTAAGCTTTTTATGTGTTTGTTGTTTGTATTTATTGTGTTTTTAATGTTTTCATGTGCACAGGGTTCGGGCGCTAAGGTCGTATTTTTGCAAGCTCGTAATGTTTTTTTTCTGAGTCCCGCGGCTCGTATTTGTGGGTGCTAAGTCCGTAAATTTTGAGGTGTAAGTCCCGTCATAGGGATGAGCGCCTATGGCGCTCATCAGCAGCCTTTGCGCTCCTTGCCAGCAACTGCGCCCCTCGCTTTGCGAGGGTCGCAGCGTTAGTAACAACTTTTGCCAACCCGCACTGCTGACAACTATATATGTGATATGTTTTAAACAATGTATAGAAGATGTCCTTCATGAAAAATTAGCCCAAGTCCAATAATGTTCTTTCATATAATCTTCATTATTTACAAAATATTTCAATTTGTCCAGCCAATCAAAATCTGCCCATTTTCCCTAATCAATTAAACATATACATAACCCCCTACTCCTGTCTGCTTTAGAAGTGGATAGGGAGGTTACAAATAATTGCCACCAGCATAACTCGTTACCAGCATGACATAATCTCAGCAGGGAAGGTTTAAAAATATATATATAATAGTGAGATGCTGTATAAGTGGGAGGGTCCCAACAGTAGAGTGCACCCTTTTACTGTAGGAGGAGCTCCATCCAACAAATGACCAATACCAGGTGTGGCTGCTCCTTAAAAGGGACTTTTAAGACTTCTCATTGGCTGAAATAGATCTCATTAGTTTTTCATTTCAAATGAAACTCTAGCTATCAGGGTATCAGGAAAGATAGGGCCCTATTTTATCAGAAGCTCGCAAATTTGGCTGTGGGTGTTTTTTTCTCTAAATGTTTCGATGTATTCTATTGACTTAAGCTCCGAATTTACTTCTTACAGCCACCACTTGTAAACCCTGCCTTTTTTTTTAACACATATTTTTATTTATTCACAGCATGCAAATTTACAATAAAATCCATACATAAAATATTCTTCATCCATCATACAATCCGAACATGAAACATACAAAGAACAATGTAACGGAAGAATGCTAGTTAAACACACGCAGCCTTATTAAATTGCGATTCAGCAAATTTAAAAGGGCTCTATTTCAGCACACAGTATATTTTTTTTACAGAAGTTTTTTTGTTAGTGAAGACCTTGCTTTTGGATAGAAGTTCACTAATTAAAAACTTCTGTAAAAAAATATGCTATGTGCTTAAATAGAGCCCTTTTAAATTTGCTGAATCGCAATTTAATAAGGCTGACAATTTCTATACCTGTTAAGAGGGACTAGAACAGTGTCCCTCATTTTTTAACATATATAAATCCTATTTCAACCACTTATTCTTATCCTTGAAGATATATTTTGGAGATCTCTGGGCAAAGTCTCTTTCCAACAATCTATTCCTTTGGAGGTTCATTGAGATTGACCTCCATGTCGGGATTTTGCCCTCTTTCCAATTTAGGGAAACCAACCTCTTAGCCACCACTAATAAATTAATAGTTAAAGGTTTGCTAGTGGGGTCGAAACCCAGTGGAAATATATTAAATAGAACCAATTCAGGTGACAACTCCAAGATTACAGATATTCGACAAGTTGGAAATGCACTCTTTGCATAGAGACTGCATTTTTGGGCATTCCCACCACATATGCGCCTGAGTTCCCACACTGCCACACGCTCTTCAGCATTCAGCCGAATTGCGTGCAGGATCTAAGTTGTGTGACAATGTGGGGACTCAGTACCGCCTCTGCAGAATCTTAAAATATATTTCCCTCAAGGGGACACAAAATATATTTCTATATATTATGGACAAAGCACTCTTCCATTGTTCCATCTCTAAGCAGTAACCCAAATCAGATTCCCATTTTTGCATTAATGCCTATTTACCATAGGGGCTCATTGATTTCAAAATATTCCTACAGTTTGAGATGTTAAAAACATAGTCACCCTTGATTACTTTGCGCTCAAAGGTCACTAATTCTCTCTGAGGAGTTTGATTCCCATAAATCCTAGTCACCTCTGTTTAATGAAATATAAAAAAGCCATAAATGTGGCGGCACAGCATTGTCTCTAATTATATCATTGGATGTTTCAAACTTGTCATCCGCAAACAGGTCCTGAATATATACAAGATTCCATTTTCCCAACTTAATTATATGATGGTTAAAAATAGCTAATAAAGAGATTGGAATACTGGGAGACGGAAAAGGTGTTAGGTTAAATTTCTTATTTAATCAAGACCAATTTTTAAGACAATGTGAAACAACTACTGGTAGGCCTCTTAGTATTTTATTTTCCCCAGGACTATTCCATATCGCTTTCACCAATTTAATTCTCCCGGCAATGGACTTTTCTAGCTCTACAAATTTCAAATTTAAAATGTGATTAAGAGTTACTGCTTCATAGTAATTTCTTAAACATGGACTACCGAGTCCACCATTGCCATACGTCCTTCTCAAAACTGACTTTCTAATCCTGAAAGATCTATGTTTATTGATAAACTTATCCAACAGGATTTGAAATTTGTCAAGTAGAATTTGGGGCGTTAGAAGTGGAATACACCTCATCAGATACCTCAAAAATATTTTGACAGCAGTAATCCTTCCTAACCAGGAAAGATTTAGTTTTCTCCAATTAACCAAAGACAATCTCACCTTAGCTAATAGGAGTTCAGAATTTACATTAACTAATCATTGTACATCTGCTACAAAATGTATACCCACATGTATAATCGAGTTGCTCTTCCAATTGAAATCATGATAAGATTTGAATTCCATTTTTGTTAAATTGTCCAGATTCAGAGTTATAGTTTGCGTTTTATTATGGTTGATCTTGTAGTATGAAACGTCACCATATTGGTGGATTATTTCCATCACACTAGTAATAGACGAGAGTGGATCTGTAATTGTAAATATAACGTCATCTGCGAAAACCGTAATTTTAGTATTTAACTCGCCAATTAATTCTCCTTTAACTTTCTATTAATTTCTAATTATTTCCACAAGAGGCTCTATAATCAGCAACCCTGCCTTTTTAAGCCTGATTTCAGGGGGTTTGATTATATGTTCTGAAAATATTTAAGCAAGTCTGTAATTTACTTCTTAGATACAGCCAATAGTAAATTAGACCGTCATCATGATGTCAGTAAAACATGGAAGTTAGGTATAATCTGCAATCAGAGGCTAAGAATTAATTAGTGCCAATAAGTAATATTTGTCGTTTGGGCTCGCAATCAAGCAATCTAGCAATCTATAAAAGGCATTAGATCATCTGTTTTAGTCCATGTGGGTTTCATGATATGTATTAGGGTTTCATGGTATGTATTGAGTCCCGGGACCGATATCACTCAAAAATAACTTTTAAAAATAATATTTTTAAATTGCATATTTGTGGTTTTGAGACTGTTGTGCAATTAATTCCAATGCCTTTTCATGCGTTCCTATTCTTTTAGAGTACAGTAGTATGTGTTTAATTGCTGTTACAGCTCTAATAAGCAATTGAAAAATCCCTTGCAAGTCCTATTTAGTACTCTTAATATTTTTAACAAAAACGTAATACTTTTTTAAGTTGCGGGTTAGACTTTATTTGCGAGCTAAAGCTACGGGTCTAATAGAATATCAATTTTATGTAACTTTAATTATTTAGAGCTCGTAATATTCGAGCTGTGCTGAAACCAATGGGGTTCTCAGATCGGTTTTGTGGGTTTGGCTGATCCATAGTGATTGTGGATGGGTAACTCATAATCAGATTGCGAGTAGCTAAAAGAATATGTGGCAATTTTAAGAGAGTTTTAAGTTACATAGTTACATAGTTACACAGTAATTGAGGTTGAGGTTTTCAGTCCATTAAGTTCAACTTTTTAAGATCTCCTCTCATCTGCAATATGTGGATTAGTTGTTAATTGATCCAGAGGAAGGCAAACAGAAAAAAAAAGTGCGTCTAAATCTATGAATTGGCGAATAGAATAGGACCCATAGATGCCAAGAGTAACAGGAAATGAGCAAATAACAGAAAACATGCATACAAAAAGATTGTAAGTTAACATAAACTACATACAGATTGATATTAAACAATTAAAAGGCAGAGCAAGAAGGGTGACAGAAAACACAAATAGAGAAACTGGAAATGGGAACAGTTAATGGTACCACAAAAAATTAGGATAAACACACTATAGCATAACAAAATGTAAACAATATAGTTGGGTAACAAACAAGGAATATAATAAAGGATACAGAGAAGGGGATAACAGGAAACCCAGGTTGGTTGGTAAGAAACTAAACATCCTGGAGGGTATTGGGAAACATACCAGTTTGTAGGGTAACAAAAACATATAGTAAATGGTAAAAGGATACAATACTATAGGATAAGAAATACACACACTCAAAAACGAAATGAAAATAACAAATGCAAATTATCTGAAATTTACAGCATAACCTAAAAGGTAAAACACAGATTGTATGTTAATCTGAATCACATAACAAGTGTAACATAACAGATTGCAGAAACACATCCAATGTAGAGATTAAAGGCTGATTAGGTAACAGGAAAAACATGGATTGGATAACCATGAAGATATTAGAAAAGTAATAGGCAACATATTGGATCCATGTCTTCCAAACTGTAGATAATGGAGCTGCAGGGTTTCCATTAGGGTTTTCGCAAAAATATTACCTGAGAGCTTTCGCTGTAAAAGTGGTGTTCCACTTAAAGATTTTGGTGTATTTGGGTTCTCTCCAAACTTTTTTTAAACAGACTTGCATGGTTCAATAACATTATGAAAAACTGCCTTTTGGATAGTGGAACCAGATTGATTATAAACCTGCAGAACAGATGGGGAGATGGCAGGAATGTACATGTTTTGCAATATAACAAGATACACAGACAGAGGATTGAAAAAGAAACACAAACAAAGTTTGGAAAAAGTCATGACCCAAGCATGATCCATTTTGTCTTATAATAAATAACCGACACAAAACCGATTGTTTTGGGAGAAAACACGGGCCACAGCTTTATTGTAAATAACCAATTTACATAACTTAGAACTTGCATATATTATGCATATTAACATATTCCAACTATAGGGGGAGGAGCCCAGCCACGGACAGTAACCTCACGCCTTGGGCCCTGCCCAAAGCCCCCAATGCTTATTTTAAGCACGCCCTGTGAGGTAGGGCCACGCCCACTTAGGCCAGTGGGCCGGGCAACTCACCTCCCGCCACAGAGCAAGCGAGGGACTCCTCCTGAGCCTGCGATCCCCCTGCTGTTAATTAAAGCCAAGGCCCGAACCGCACTCTCCCTAAATTTTAAAGTGACCAACTCCAAACCCATCTCGGTAAGATGAACCTTATCCGAACTGAAAAAATCATCCGCACCGGCCGGCTCGAATTCTTTGTACCTGATGGCGATGAAACCTAGCTTTCGGATAAAACTAGACAGCTGCTGGTTAATCTTCTGCCGTGCCTTATCTAACCCGACGGGGTCACGCGCATTCCGCCAAGATCTTCTCTTTATCATTTCAGACCATATCAGGAATGTCCCCGGGAACTTCTTGGTCCAGTTCTCCACGTCTCTTTTCATCACCTTCAGCATTCTGCGCATGGGAACTGCCCCTAGATCATTACCGCAGGCATGTATTATAATTATTGTGGGTTGACCATACCACTGACTGCAGGTGTTCAACAAGTCATCCAATTGGGCCCACCGGAGGCCCCCGAAACCCGAACCACCGTACGTGTAAGTCCGTAACGGGGAAACCCAGTTGTGTCCTTCCTTCGATAACTGCAGCTAACCTGTGGGCCCAGTACACGTACGAGTGGCCCACGATCCACAGTTGCTTCTGACCGCCTGGAAGCAGAAAGCAACAGACGTTAGATTACAGCCCTGGGTCTTATGTAAGACCTAAAACGTTCTGATTCCCATCTACCAATACGCTTGATTGCTGCATCAGGTAAGCCTAATCTAGCTGCTTCGGTCGCAGCCTCTATTCTGAACGAGTGTGTTCCGAACTCCGACCCCTTTAAGCCCAGGCTGTGTAGTGCAACTTTTAGCATCCGTTCAAACTGATATGGGATAACGCCGTCCCATCGGCATGAACCAAGAGCGAACACCGTCCCACCGGTCGCTTACCAAGGTACTCCACCACACACCCGTAGGGACAACACTCTGTGCCTACTTGGTGTAACACCACCTCCTTTCCTTTTCCCTGCTGGTCGGTCTTAGACCTCCGGAGCCATATCACCACCATGCCTTCCCTGAGGCAGGTATCCACCACCTGGAGGCCCCCTGAACCGTGTCTGCTGCTCGCAACTAACTCCCCTATTCGGAATGCTCCGAAGAACGCCAGAGAAAAAGCAGTACGGAAAAGCAGAGATTCAAAAGGGGTCCTACATTCAACTCCCAACACCTGCGCCATTTGCAGTAACAATGCGAAGGTGATCGGCCGCCTAGTGTCTGGCCTGCGATCCCCATTAAACATGCCGCGCACCACCTTGCGCACTATAAATTCCTTCGTTAGGTCCTTCTGCCCCGCCAGCTTAAACATAAAAGCCAGGGCAGTGACCTGTCTATCTACTACTGCTTTCCTTTCACCTTCTTCAGCACACCGCTGCAGAAACCATATCAGTATCCCTAGGGTCTTATCCTCTGATGTGGACCCCCCTGCTGCTTTTACTAAGTCGTTCCATTTGGCCCATACGCGTTTATACGCCGCCCATGTTGCCGGGGCAACAGACTGTCTAACGAGTCTCGTCACCTGGCTGCTCCAAACTCCCAGATCTCCTCGGGAATGGCCTCCCCCAGCATGTTGGCTCGGGGGGCCAGAGCCCTGAATCGCTCCTCCTGAAACCGAGAAAGGGCGTCAGCAATGCCATTCTCCACTTTTGCTACTTGCCTCGCTTGAAACCATATGTTCTGGCGCAGGCAACACAGCACCAAGTGCCGGAGTAGTCTTACTACCGGCACGGCCGTTGCCGTGAGGGTATTCACTGCTTGAACAACCCCCCTATTTTCCGTATGGAACAGGACACGCTGGTCCCTGAACTCTGAACCCCATAAGTGTACCGCTACTACCATGGGAAAAAGTTTTAGGAATGTCAGGTTCTTTGTGAGACCTGCCACCTCCCATTCACCCGGCCATGGTGCAGCGCACCATTTTCCTTGAAAAAAGGCGCCTCATCCAACTCCTACGCCGGTAAAAAGCTTTAGGTCAGTGCTATTAGTACGCCTTTTCTGGATGATCTCAGAACCATTGAACTCAGCCAGAAATACCGACCATACCCGTGCGTCGTCCCGCATGGCCTGTGACACTTTTATGAAATGATGAGGCTTACTAACACCCACCGTAGCAAGCGACAATCTCCTACAGAATACCCTTCCCATGGGGATAATCCTACAAGCAAAGTTTAACTTTCCTATGATGGACTGTAACCGCCGAAGGGTGACCTTACGTGCATGCCCTAACGCACTAAGTTCCTCTCTCATGTCTACTACCTTCTCCAAGGGAAGACTACACTCCATTGTCTTGGAATCTATCTGTATCCAGAGGAAAGTCAATCTCTCCGTGGGGCCCTCAGTTTTGTTATGGGCCAGCGGCACCCCAAAATCCCTACAGATTTTGGTGAATACTTCTAACATAAACCGACAGGTGTCCTGCCCAGCCGGACCAATGAACAGAAAATCGTCCAGGTAATGCGTTATGCTCCTGTACCCGGATTCCTTGCATGCAACCCATTGCAAGAATGAGCTGAACGCCTCGAAATATGCACACGATATGGAGCACCCCATAGGTAAACAAAGGTCAATAAAATATTTTCCATCGACTCGGCAACCGAGGAGCCTGTAATAGTCTAAAGGCCGCTTCTATTTCAACTTTTGCCATGAGCGCGCCCGCGCCGGCCCCCCTGACCATGTCAGTGGCCCGGTCAAACGATTCATAAGACACTGCTGATTCCTCTCTTGCAATGCCGTCATTCACTGACCCGCCCCTCGGGTAAGACAGATGCTGTATTAATCTAAATTTTCCAGGCTCCTTCATGGGAACGACGCCTAGGGGGGAAACAACAAGATCTCTAATGGGGGGGGAAACGAATGGCCCAGCCATCCTTACCAGTTGTACCTCATTGAGAACCTTAGTCTCTGCTACCCCTGGAAATTCCCGCACAGAATGTAAGTTGGGGGCCATGGACCCTCGCACCTCTGTTGTGCACGGGATACGTAAACCCTCCTGGAAACCCAATTCAAGGAGGCGACCCACCGCACTGTTGCCCGCCGACCTACCGTAGCGCCTTAGCCATGGCAGCATGCCGGGGAGGTGTATGGGCGTCTTGCCCTTTGGCAGCGGGCTCCGCCCTGTTGTCCTTTGGCCTAGCACATCTGGCCAGAGGGTGCTCTCCGCCACAGTTGGAGCACACGTGCTTGAACCTGCAGTTGGGAGCCCATTTACATACCCCTTCGTTGTAGGCAAAACAGGACTTGGCACCTGCGGCCGAGTTGGCGGTGGGACTCCTGACCCCACCACCCCCGGCCCGAAAGGGCGGCATGGCAAGCATGGGTGTCATAATATTAAACCAGTGTGCTATCGCTTTATCGCTCCATGCCATGGCTGGCCTAGATGCCAGATACTGGCGAAATTCCTCATCATACCCCCACCACGCCGTACCCCCGTACACCTTGTGAGCGTTTCGGATCTCGTCTATGTACACGAACAGCCCCGAGCATTGTTCCGGGTGGCGCTCGCATAGCACGCAAGCCATGATAGAAAACGCCTGAAGCCACGTATCGAAGGTTCTAGGCAACCTCCTGTAAGAACCCTCCCGTGTGCTCCTTTCACTTGGATCCAAATGCCTAGACATGGGCAGCAGGGAAAACAATTCAACAAACTCAAGCAGAGGTGATACCTATATTTAAGAAGGGATCTAGAGCAAATCCGGGGAATTATAGACCAGTGAGCCTCACTTCTGTAGTTGGGAAGCTTTTAGAAGGGTTAATAAGGGACAGAATACAAGAATATGTCTATTTGAACAGGATCATAGGTAGCAGTCAACATGGATTTATGAAGGAAAGGTCGTGTCAGACCAATCTAATTAGTTTTTATGAGGAGGTTAGTAGGAACTTGGATCAGGGCAACTCAGTGGATGTAGTCTTTTTAGATTTTTCAAAGGCATTTGATACAGTGCCACATGGAAGACTAGTGAGCAAACTAAGGGATACAGGAATTGCAGTAAATATTTGCTCATGGATCGAGAGCTGGCTAAAAGACAGGAAGCAAAGGGTTGTTGTAAATGGAACATACTCCGATTGGTCTAATGTGATAAGTGGGGTTCCTCAAGGTTCAGTATTAGGTCCTCTCCTTTTTAACATATTTATTAATGACGTTGAGGTAGGACTCGAATGTAGTGTCTCCATTTTTGCTGATGACACTAAGTTGTGCAAGGTAATAAAATCAGATAATGATGTACTTTCCCTACAAAAGGATTTGCATAAATTAGAGAAATGGGCGGCTAAATGGCAGATGAGATTTAATACAAATAAATGTAAGGTTATGCATTTGGGAAGGAACAATAGCCAAGCAATCTATAATCTTAATGGAGCAAATCTAGGGGTATCAGATATTGAAAGGGATTTGGGAGTATTAGTGGACAACCACCTAGGTAACAGCGCTCAAAGCCAAGCAGCGGCTGCAAAGGCAAATAAAATATTAGCATGTTTTAGGAAGGGTATAGAAGCCAGGGAAGAAGATATAATTCTGCCACTATACAAATCTCTAGTACGCCCTCATTTGGAATATGGAGTACAATTTTGGGCACCACCTCATAAAAAAGACATTTTAGAGCTGGAAAAAGTACAGAGAAGGGCTACAAAACTAATAAGGGGAATGGAGGGGCTAAGTTATGAAGAAAGACTAACAAAATTAAACTTATTTTCGCTAGAAAAAAGGCGTCTAAGAGGAGATATGATTACGTTATATAAATACATCCAGGGTCAATATAAGGCTTTGTCAAGTGAACTTTTTGTAGCAAGAGATTATCAACTGACAAGAGGACATGCTTTGAGGTTAGAGGAAAAAAGATTTCACCTTAAACAAAGAAAAGGGTTCTTCACAGTTAGGGTGGTTAAACTGTGGAATTCTCTACCAAAGGAGGTGGTGACAGCGAATTCGATAGACAACTTCAAAAAGGGGTTAGATATATTTTTGAATAAAGAGGGCATTCAACGCTATCCTAGATAACTAGCAAGGAATATTGATCCAGGGAGAAATTTGATCGCCAGTTTCTGGGGTCAGGAAGGAATTTTGCTTTTTTTTCCCCTTATGAGACAATTGGCAAAGTTTCAATGGGTTTTTTTTTTCTGTTTGCCTTCCTCTGGATCAATTAACAATAATAATAAATATTCCAGATTAAAAAGATCAATAGAGATCTAAAAAGGTTGAACTTGATGGACTAACTCTTTATTCATCCTCCAATACTATACTATTAATAATTATTTAATCAATAATTTAATTAATAACTAATCCGCATATTGCAGATCAGAGGAGATCTTAACAGGTTGAACTTGATGGACTGAAAGTCTTTTTTCAACCTTAATTACTATGTAACTATGTAACTATGTAAACTCCCTCCTATAAATTTTTTCCTTGACATCCTGGGGCAGATGTGCTCCCAGGTTGTCCAGAGCGCACAGGACTATCGGTCTCATGGCTGCGTCTGAGGCTACTACCTTGCTCGTCTGCGGCCCCGGATCCCCCACAGTGACCGGGGGGGGGGTAACGCCCCTGGCCCTATATTGCCTACGTTAATGGGCTGCTCTTCCCAGGCCCCTTTGGCTAGCCCGCCTAACCACGTACCCATTTCCTGCTCACTAACCGCAATGTTATGTGTGGCTAAGAGGGCCTTAAGGGACCCCAAAAATCCCCTTTTAGTGTATGGCAGTATGCATTTATCAGCTTCCTCCACTCCACCAACTGCCTCACCTGCTTCCGGGAGCCTCGGAGTAGATACGGCCAACGGGGTGTCACGACGTCTTTCCTGACGCCCTGGGGATTCAGACCGTCTGGCCCTCCGCGGGCTCCGTCCTCTTTCTGATCCGCAGGCACAGCTGCATCGGCAGGATCTCCTGCTCCTGGATCTGGATCTCCGTTCAGACCTGTGGTTCCTCCCCTGAGGACTGGTCCTGGTCACCTAAGCTTGCGCGGCTGGAATGCGCTAGTGCCGCGGGCTCTGCACTTTGTACCAATAACCTGGGGACTGCCTGGGGCGTTACGAAGTCTACCTGTGGGTCAGGATTAGTCACTTTTTGCTGTGGCCTAACCGTAACGCCCTCAGTCTCTGTCCTCTGTTGTCTTAAAGGGGTATGGGTAAATAGCAGCGGGCTGTACCTGCTTGTGTTCTTCCTAGCTCTGGTGGGGCGCGCCGGCCTCGCCACCGCCGCTGCTACGGGCATGTCATCGATCATGACCATGCTGTCCTGGCTGATCATCTCTCTGACCACTCTGTCTCTTCTCTCACGTGTGGTACCCGTGTCCATCTTCTTGCCGTGGCTGCGTCCCTGCAAAGCACCAGAAGCGCTGTTACTATTGGGGTTAGAGGGGACCGCATGGTCGGCACCTTTTGTGTCTGTAGGAGCTTTTTTAGGGCTCCTGTCTTTACTTTTACCCCCTGCGCCCCCTCTTTGGGGTGGTAACGGGGTGTTCTTTGCTCTTTGCCGCGGCCGAAGCCATTTAGGCAAAGTGACTGGTGGTGACCGGAGTTCTAGGCCCTCACCCTCATCGCCCGCGGGCCCGGCTCTCTCTTGTCCGAGGGGTAAAGGGTCTTGGCTAAGCTGCCCCGTATTACCCCTGTCGCCTGTGGCCTGGTCATCCACTGGACGGGGGTCTAATGGCTCTGCATGAAACGGGGAGGAGACAAGCCCACCGGCACCCCCAATATTGTCTAGGCCTCCAGCAACAACATGCTGAGCCTGTCCAATGTAATGGGGGCCTCCTACAGAAGGCATGGGAGGGCACAGCCTGTCCTGCACCCACCTGACCCCTTGGCTTAAGGCACGGGTCCTAACATCAGCCAGCAAGGCCTCTAGCTCTAAAGCATCCATGCCCCAGGCACACCAAGCCCCCCTGGACAAAACAGAACGAACCACGAGACAGGAAAGACACAAAAAAGACACACAACACACGCAGACAGCGCTCTCACATTACCCCTTATATGCTTCTCTAAAGCTGGGGTGTAATCTCAGACATTAAACCTCCTACTTGGCAATTATGTGCAGGAGCCCTCAGACCTCCGTCCGTTTTCCACGGAGACCGCGCCCCCCGCCGCTACTGATTGGCTGGTGTGCCTGCAGGCTCCGCTGGGTCACCAGACGCTGCGGGCTGACCCAGGGAGCCTGTGCAGCCTCCGCGTCGACAGGAAACAGAGAGTTACAGTCAGTGCGCACAGAGAAAAAACACAAATCTTTAAGAAGAAGAGGAGATGCATACACTGGATAACAGGAAATTTGAGAGGATATTTACAAGAAACACATACATATCGACTAACAGGAAACAAAAGTTGAGAATAGAAGGAAACGCAGACTTTTTGGGTAACCGGAAATGAGTGGAGGGTAACGGAACAAGATAGTAGATTAGTCTCACATATTGGAACTCATATATATTGGATATCAGGAAACTAGAGAGGAAGATCACAGGAAATACACACATATATAGGATAAGTGGAAGCAACAGAGGAGGGTAACTGGAATCACACACATATTGGTTATCAGGAATAGAGCAGGGTTACCGACAACAACAACACCGAGGACAAACAGGAAACACGTCACAGGAAACACACACGTACTTAGGAATAGGAAACTAGAGTGGAGGGTAACAGGAAACACAATCATATTGGTTATCAGGAATAGCATGAAACAGGTCACAGGAAAGACACAAATACTCAGGAATAGAAAACTAGAGTGGAGGGTAACAGGAAACACACACATATTGATTATCAGGAATAGAGCAGGGATACTGACGACAACAACAACACTGAGAACAAACAGGTGACAGGAAACACACAGGTACTTAGGAATAGGAAACTAGAGTGGAGGGTAACAGGAAACACACACATTTTGGGCATCAGGAAACAAGAGCAAGGGATCCCAGGAAGCACACATTGAATAACAGAAAACCAGAGAGGAGTGTCACAGGAAAAACACATATGCAGGATAGTATAGTGGAGGATACCAGATACTATGACCTGGGTTCGATTCCAGTCAAGGAACCAAGAGGTCACACCACCCTGAAGCCATGCAGGGTTGAACCTGGTCAGTACTTGGATGGGAGACAACCTAAGAATACCAAAAGCTGTATGCTGTTGCCTACTGGAGAAGGGACTGGCAGCCCACTCCAGTATCTCTGCCATGAATAACAAGTGGATCAGCATGACTATGGACATAAAGATATGCCTGGTGTGTTACGGTCCATGAGGTCATGGAGAGTCGCACACGACTAAACGACTTAATAATACAAAACATGTAGTGGAGGATTACATGACACATTGATATTGGGTTACAGCCAGAGAGAGTGGAGAGTAACAGGAAACACACATACATTGGATAACAGGTAATAAGAGTGGAGGGTAACAGAAAAAACACAGACATATTGAATATCAGGAAACTGGAGAGGAGAGTCATAGGAAACAGACACATATTGGATACCATGAAACTACAGTGAAAGGTCATAGGAAACACAAACATATTGGTTATCAGGAATAGAGGAGGGGCATTGGAAACACACGCACAAATATGAACAGGAAACTAAATTGGGCTTACAGCAAATTAACACATATTGGATAAAAGGAAACTAGGGTGGACGGCCAAAGAAAACACACACATATTGGGTAACAGGAACTAGAGTGGAGGGTCATAGGAAGTACATACATGCTGAGTTTCAGAAAAGTAAAGTCGAGTGGAGGATAACAGGAAACACTGATATTGGGTAACAGTCAACCAGAATGGAGAGTATGGATAACAGGAAACAAGAGGAGAGGGTGACAGAAGCCACGCACATATTGAATATCAGGAAACTAGAGAGGTGGTTAACAGGAAACACACATATGGAGTAACAGAAAACTAGAGTGGAGGGTCACAGGAAACACACACACATATGGAATATCAGGAAGGTATAGTGGAGGATAACAGAAAAAACACACACACATATTGGGAAACAGTCAATTTGAGTAGAGAGTAACAGGAAGCACAAAATGAATAACAGGAAACAAGTGGAAACACATAAAACAAACACATATTGGCTAACAGGAGACCATATGGAACAAGCACCTATTATACATCAGGAATCTAAAGATGAAAGTAACAGAAAACACACACACACACATTGATTCTCAGGAAACTATATAGGAGGATAATAAGAAATACACATATATTGTATAAAAGGAAGTGAGAGTAGGGGATAACAGGAAGCATACACATATTGCAAGATAATGATAAAAAGCATGGTGCATGGAATATGGAAACACACAAAGAGATAACAAGAAAACATGGAATATTAGTAGGAAACACAAAAAGTAGAAGTGGGGATTGAAAACTTAATATGAGGAAGATCTCAGAGAAATGACTGATATAGTTGTTCAAGAAATGCTGTTGAGATATGTATTCAAGAAATGGCACACATGACTGAAACAGCGTTCATGTATGTATAACTTACAAAGTTTCTATTTGCAGAAAAAAACTTAGCACTCAAAAGTACAGGAACCATTAGCAAATCTTCTTACATTGCTTCATATTGATAGACTCACAACTGGAAGTAGTTGGCCAATCAGAGGAACGGGGTATGAACTTAACCTCCTTTTTGGACTTGGCCAGCCAATCATAGAAGCATCAGTGTGGTAATCAATAGATGACAACTATCACATGCTGTCCAAGACAGACCAGTATTTTTAGATGATATCACCATTTTTTTAACGTAAGACTGAAAAGCAAAAAAGTATAGCACTTCCTTCTGGACGCACAATTGATAGCGGTGTAGTTTTTCTGTGCCACTCCTCAGTAAGAAAGCTACATTTTGGGTAGGATGAGAAAGAGGCTTGAATGCGGTAAAAATGGTTGATAATGAGGAGAGAATGACCTCTTAAGCATGTCATTGACACATTGGTAAAAAGACTGTTGAAGAACTGGTCTGCTAATGACTGGTCTGCTAATAAGAGTTTACATAAAGGTTGAAAACCACTGGTGGAGAGGACCTTAAGATCTGCAATGGTAAAGTGTGGTGGGAGAGTGGTGAATGTTAGGAGAAAGGATTTTGGAGAAGAAAGCAAAATCTTCAATATGGCTCTTCCTTAGAGGGGAAGCTTCACCCAAACAGAAGTTTGTCTCATAATAAAGAGCTCACTTGTACAAGTTCAAATATATGTGTTAAATATTTTGGCAATTGTATTGCTATAATACCTCTGTATATTAGGTAATGTGAGCTGCTGAATAGTAATCTTAAATTATTGTAAATATAACAGCTTAGAACTGCAGTTGTAGCTTCAGTGGCTTTTGGGGTAGTTATTTTGACCAAAATTAATTTTTAAATGTCCACTTCTACTCCTCACAATCATGGAGGAGTAGCTGGCAAGCTAGGCAGGTACCATAACTTTTACCTGGACAAGTCATCTTCCATAAGAGTGATCTTAAATATAAAAGGAAACTGAATTTTCGGTGGAACTTGTCCACTAAGAGAGGTTTTTCCATGTCCATTCAATTTGACTTTTGACTTCACCCAAAACCCACAGAAGGGTGTCTTGATAAAAGCCTTCAAATATATTAAGGGAATTATTTCAGAAAAAAATACTAAAAGAAGAGGTCATGATTTGTTATTAGAGGGTAAAAGATTCAGGGGCAAAATAACTACTTTACAAAAAGGGTATCAGGTAAGTCGAACATTGTTTTGGAAGGAAAAATCTAGTTACTAAATGCAAACATGCCTGTAATATGTGTGAAACTATATTGAGAATTACGGTAATTAAGTAGCATTTTAAGTAGATAGAATGGGTGGACTACAAGACCTCACTGATTCCTTTTTTCTTTATTTGTACAAAATTATTACAAATACAAAATATAATCAGTATCAAACTCTGAAAAATGAACAGGTAAAAACATGACTTCTACAAAATGTATGTAATTTATCCAGTAATTACCCTTACCAGATATAAGATCAGCTATAGAATTAAAATCTATTATAAACTCCTAGTTATCTGTATTCAGTATTCAATAGAACTCCCAAGGCCATCACATTTTTTAAAGTTATCTTTATCCTGTCAATGCAGTTACCAAGGTTCCATTTTTTTACAAAAGTTTGGCCAGTAATACTATATATTATAAAGGGCCTGATGATTTGGCATCAACATTATTGAATAACATGCATAGTTGTGGCACACTGACACAGTATAATAGTGATTTATTTTGTTTGAACGTATTATTATGTACAATAATAACCACTAAACTCAGTCTTAACCAGGCACATGAAAAAAATATGCTTTGGGAACTATATCTTGAATCCAAATAAGATTTCTGTTATTTAAGCAGTCATACAGAAGACACAGATTTTGTATAGAAGATAAGAACTTGGATGTCCAACTAGTATATCTACTATATCTACATAAAAAGCGTAATATCCCCTCAGGATAGCCTTGTGAATATGCCTGGTAGGCTTGGATGCCTTTATTTTATGTATCTTTACCTCATTGTTGCTAACTCAGAAAAGTTTTTATAGATTTTTGTTTTAATAATAAGCCGTATTGAAAAGGGCTATATATATATAAATAGTCAAATGCCTAGGGACACCACTCAAATAGGCGCCATCCTGGCTGGTCATGTGATGCAGTACAACCATTCTGTCTTGACCCATATCATATGTTTTTCAAACATGGTTTAGATTTGAGAACTTCCTCTGTGTAAGGTACCACAGATGTAAGTCTGGCTCGGATAATGAAAATCAATTGTTCAAATAAAATTATAAAATTTAACATTGAAATGTTTTGTTATTTTATGACACAAGACATAAAAACAGACATTAACACCCATGAATAAGCACACATCTCCAGTCTAATAAATATTAAAAACATATTTAAAATATTCTCTATTGAAAATTTAAGAAAAATAGATAAATAGATAAAAAAGATTTTAAGAAAGACTTTGGAGACTTGATTGAATTGTGTTTAAAAATAATAATTGTGTATTTCGAGAAAATACGAAAATGGTTAACCATATAATATGGTAAGATATCCCCACAGAGATGTTCTGCTCACACCATATTTTATTTATTAGTTATTGCATGATTTATTCAATAATTTCTGTGTAGTTGTAATGACCATATATATGTTGCAGATCATAACTGAATCTCAGTTTCAATATTCAGTTTTTAATACTCAATTATTTCTTTTCAGATAAGGTATTTTTGGGTCCAATTAATGTCACAATATAAATGTAAAATTGATGGATGTTTGATATAATAATTTAGTAATTTACTGATATGTACTAATTGCTATAATATATATACTTCTAAAATAGAACATCAAAGTTTTAAAAATACATTTTCATTGTGACTCATTCTTAAAATACTCTTTTCCGTGCCCATGCAAATTGACCTTTATCACCAGACATTTTGACCCAGGAGCAATTCAGACAAAAGTCCGAAGTGGTTGTATTTTGATTCACAACTTTCACTCACCCTAAACCATTAAACTGAAACCCTCATGATATATGTATATATTTTTTCTACACTCTATTTCCTCTTCCGATCCAACACTACACTCAGATCTTTGTTAGAAGATGAACTCTCACTGACTGGCTCTACATTAAGACTACATGGTCTTTGACCCCACTTGAATTTGTGTTTCCTTTTACAAACTGTAACTAAATGTTATGTGTATATTCTTTGTTAAATCCTGTTTCGTCTATTTGACATCAAATACGCCTGTTGTTTAAAAATTAAAAACAAAAACAAATTGTTAAAAAAAATTCACCTGATGGCTATTCCATAATTCTGAAGACTGGATTACTCATGAATGTCCAATAATAAAGATGAAAAATAAATGTATTGCTCCGTACTGTTATATCTGTTATTTTGGCCAAATATTTATTTTATTAAAGTCACAAGCTTTCGAAAGATGCAAGATTTTTTTCAAGTCAAGAGCAACACTTATTTAATGTTACAAACTATGGGCTCCATTCAATTACATACAAACGTAATTTTGGCTGTAACAGCTTTTTTACAGTTACACATTCAATGATCCACAGACGTAACAATGTTTAGCACACACGCAACTCGTAAACCCAAGCCTTGTAAGTAAAGTTCCAAGGCTTAGGATTATGAGTAAGACTGTGCTCAGTATTATTAGCTTCCTCCAAACCCACTACCACCAATAAGAATCCTAATGCATTCCGTCCATCCATGCATGCGGAGAAGGGAATCCCTGGGAATCCCCTTCCCCGCTCACTCTTAATCACCCCATCTACATAATCATGGGGGCCCATTGAGAACCCCATGGCACTTCAGGTGTTAATTGCAGGTTACCATAGGGGATTAGTTTAGGTACCATGGTGGTCCTTTAAGGACCTGCTTGGTAGGTAGAAGTTAATTAATTAGTTAGGGGGTTAATAGGGATACCATGGACATCTGTATAGACTCCATAGTTTCTTAGGGATTAATAGGTATACCATGGGGGTTAACATTTAAGGACCCCTGTGACACTGGATTATATTTTTGATGCTATGGGGGTCTCAATAAATGGTTATGTAGATGGGGTGATTTGGGAACAGGGGAATTGTGTTTGAGCGCTGAGAGGGGAGGGGGAAAGCAGCAGCAGAGGCATTTTTTTTGCCTTGCTGTCCTCTTTAGTACTTGTATAATTTTTAGCTAAAATTAATACTAATACGAGTTGAGAGTAATAAGAAATGTTGAGTAATTTTGAATTGAATAACATTTTAGAGGAAAAGCAACTTGTAATATTACTGATGCTTGGCTTCAGTAGATGTATGGGGTATAGGCCAGGTGCTAATTGTTCTAACATCAACATATTTATTGCACTGCAGATACTACCCAGGTCCTCTGATTGTCACATTATATGCTTAATACAGAATTACAGATTGGCACCTAGGAGTGTAGGGCACAGTCTCAGAAGTTTTTTTACCATTGCAGAAGTATTAGTTCTTAACCTATGGCCTGCCCACAATGGAGGAGCCAACCCATACACCAGAGCAAGAAAAATATTAATAAAGCTTTATGTTTCAGCTGAATGAGAGACACACTCATGGGAATGGGAAGCCACTAAGTAGAGTTCCTTGGGATGGTATACTCTAAGGTTCAGACTCTTACCATACCTCCTGACTCTCCTTCATTTATAGGGATAGTCCCTCTTTTGCCAGTAAATAGCTCTACGCCACCCTGCAAATGTCACTTGTTAAAGATAATCCCTTCTCTTCCAGTCCAGTACACCTCCCACATTTTTCTCTCAAAGTCCAGGAGAAAGATTGAAACTGGAAAGTATCAGCCTTATTAAATTGCGATTCGGCCAATTCTAAAGGGCTCTATATAAGCACATATTTTTTTTACAGAAGTGTTTAGTTAGTGAAGACCTTGCTTTTGCATAGAAGATCACTAACTAAAAACTTCCGTAAAAAAAAATAAATATGCTAGGTACTTATATAGAACCCCATTAGAATTGTCCGAATAGTAATTTAATAAGGCTGTATATGTCCTGCAGTCTATATATATTGTATAGAACACATGAATTGGATGTTTCTCTAAAGCTCATTGTATAATGGAAATGAATAATCAGAGTATTGCAGTATATAGTGATACCTTTTTTTATTGGACAAACAAAAATGTGTCCAATAAAATGGAGGTAACATTTGCTAATAGAGCATATTTTTTTCTCATTAATTCTTTACTGAATGGGTTTAATTGATAACAGATATACAGAACAGAATTAAAATTTATTAATAAGGGCAAAATATAGTAAGAGAAACACAAAAAAATGGCTACATTGATATAACTCAGAATACAATATATTTGCTCTGTCTGCTATAGTGTATAAAAATTCCCAAAATTTGTACAAAGTAAATGGGCCTTACCTTAATTTTATATGCCCTCTCCTTTAGTGCCAAGTCCTGGATCCCAAGATCATAGGTTTGCCAATGTTGGGTAACAGGACCAGTGTTGTGAAATTTAGACATCCAGTATGTCAGCTAGCATATGAGTGAGCCTTTCATGTATAAAAATATACCGTATATACTCGAGTATTTGCCGAGTTTTTCAGCCCTTTTATTAAGGCTGAAAAGGGCCTAATACTCGAGTCACCCTGGGTCTCCCCCCCCACCCGTGTCTCTCCACCCCTCGTCTCTTCCCCCTCTCCCTCTCCTGTGTCTCTTTCCCCCCTCTCCCTCGTGTCTCTTTCCCTCCCCCTCCCTTATCATCCTACTCATCCTCCCTCCTCAAACCCGCTCCTAAACCCCCACCTCATCCTGAACCCCCCTCCTCAACCCCCCTCCTTATCCTCAACCCCCCTCCTCAACCTCTCTCCTCAACCCCCCTCCTCATCCTCCCTCCCCAACCCCACTCCTCAATCCCCCTCCTCATCCTCAACCCCCCTCCTCATCCTCATCCCCCCTCCTTAACCTCAACCCCCCTCCTCAACCTCAACACCACTCCTCATCCTCCTTCCTCAACCCCCCTCCTCACTTTACCCCTCTCTAACTACCTCCCTCTCTCCCTTTCCCCTCACTTACCTTCCATCAGCAGCTGCTCCCCCGCTTCTCAGTGTGCCTTCCAGCTGCGTCAGGACCCGGCATATGCTAATGATGTGACATCACATGAGCGTCCCGTCATTAGCATTGGCCAAGTCCCGACGCAGCCAGAAGACGTGCAGAGGAGCAGAGGAGCAGCTGCTGATGAAAGGTAAGTGAGGGGAAAGGGAGAGGGGGAGGCAATTAGAGAGGGGTAAAGTGAGGAGGGGGGTTGAGGAAGGAGGATGAGGAGGGGGGTTGAGGAGGGGGTTTGAGGTTGAGGAGGGGGGTTGAGGATGAGGAGGGGGTTGAGGAGAGAGGTTGAGGAGGGGGGTTGAGGATGAGGAGGGGGGTTGAGGATGAGAAGGGGGGTTGAGGAGGGGGGTTGAGGATGAGGAGGATGGTTGAGGAGGGAGGATGAGGAGGGGGTTGAGGAGGGGGGTTGAGGAGAGGTTGTGGAAGGGGGTTGAGGATGAGGAGGGGGGTTGAGGAGAGAGGTTGAGGAGGGGGGTTGAGGATGAGGAGGGGGGTTGAGGAGGGGGGTTGAGGAGGTAGGATGAGGAGGGAGGATGAGGAGGGAGGATGAGGAGGGGGTTGAGAGAGAGGGGAGGAGGGGATTGAGGAGAGAGGATGAGGAGGGAGGATGAGGAGGGGGGTTGAGGAGAGAGGATGAGAAGGGAGGATGAGGAGGGCTGTTGAGGAGGGGGGTTGAGGAGGGTGGTAAGGGAAGGGGAGGGAAAGAGACGGAGAGGGGGGAAAGAGACACAGGGAAGGGAGAGGGGGGAAGAGACACAGGGGAGGGAGGGAGGGGGAAGAGACACAGGGGAGGGAGAGGGGGGAAGAGACACAGGGGAGGGAGAGGAGGAGAAGAGACACAAGGGAGGGAGATGGGGGAGAAACAGGGGAGGGAGAGGGGGAAGAGACACAGGGGAGAGAGAGGAGGACACAAGAAAGGGGCACAGAGGGCACACAAGAGGGGGACACAGAGGGCACAAGAGGGACACAGGGGGCAGCACATTTCCCACCCTCGGCTTATACTCAAGTCACTAAGTTTTCCCAGTATTTTGTGGTAAAATAGGTGCCTTGGCTTATACTCGGGTTGGCTTATACTCGAGTATATACCGGTAGTTACATTTGTTAATGACTGCCGAGAACGTAGATAGTTTGTTTGGCTATATGGCTTTTAGTTGGCAACATTAAGAATTTTATAAAACAATTAGTAGCATAAGAAAAATTGGGAATTCCAGCACCAAGTAGACAAATTCCCAAGTCAGGTTCGAGCTCTGAATCCAATAAATTAGAAGCTAATGGCATAATGTTTTGCAATAACCTTTTCACCAAAGGATTAGTTCACCAAAAAAAATGAACCATCCTTTTTTAAGCCTCAGAAGCACTATTTGCTTATACTTGGGTTCCATTTATGTAATTTATCATGTGTGATGTGTAAGTGGTGTACCTTCAGAGACCCAAGAGTCATAGTCACAAACCTGCCCCAAATCCATCACCCATTTTGTACATATTGATATTTATGGCCTTCCAAGGTAACATTAAATAGTTTGTATAACTCCTCCAATATTTCTCTGGTAAGTGGGCCAGTTCAACAAATGTGAGTAAACCATATGGAGCGGGACTGGGGCGCAACAAGTATGATAGAACCTGATTAATTTGATAATAACTGAAGTCTTGTAGCAATCCAGAAGGGGGTCTTGTTTACCTCAATGAATATGGGAGCTATACCATGTAGGGTCACCCAAGATGGGCAAGTCATAGCCAAGAGGTCAGACAAATCGTGGTCCACTGGAGAAGGAACTGGCAACCCACTCCAGGATCTTTGCCATGAAAACCTTAAGGATAAGCACAACCGGACACAAGATGTGCCTGCTTGGCCTACTGCAGGCCAAGATAAATGTATGACTGCCTCCTGAGTAGATCCTCACACACACCTTAGATACCTAAAAGGGGGTGGAGAGAATCAGCTCTGCTGGACACTAAAGTTAAATAAGTTAAAACCTATGGACAGGCCTATGAAATATCCATACTGTAAGACTTCATTGTGACTGAATGTTTTCACCTGCTTATTTTTTTTGGTGTACCTTTCCTACTCTAATCTAGGGATGTCTGATCAACTTATCTTAAAGGGGATGTATGGTCACTCTACTAACAGGCCTTGTGATATTTGAAAATTTCACAGGCAAATCCTATCATGGGATCCATCTGCTGATCCTTGCCCCTATGTAACCATGTGAGAGATTAAGCAAATAGCAATGTGTTAACCCTATGGCACAACGCACAAAATGCTTAGGAGTCAACCAGACTGGTGAATGGCCAGAAGATTTAGGAGCCATTCTTAGATAGATAGAGAGGTGTTTATAAGGAAGATGCACATTTCTAGTCCACCTAACTGATCAAATATATTACTTGTTAAAGCATATTTTTAGGACCACTGTAATCCCATATTTATAGTTTGCTATTTTGAACAACTAGAATTGATAACTGGAAAAATGTTCTAGAAAGCCAAAAACATTCCTTTCGATCTTATATGATTTGTGTGGATGTCCAGCACTATGTTAGCTTTCCTCAAAGGACCACTGAAATGTCACATTTATGATATGCCTTTATGAAGAACTTGATAATAGTTAAAATAAATACATACAGCCTTTAATTTTTAACTATTTTATTCAATTTTGTTTTGTGTTGAACATTTTGCCTCTATTCATTAAGGGATTATACACCAGGGAATAATCAAGTATGCAGGTAACATCTAATATGCAGGTAACATCTCTTTTCAATAATGTTTAAAGATTGCCACTACAAAGTGGCACTTGACAATAGAGTAATCCCCTTAGGGTATTTGCAGACTAGCTATCTAAGATTGAAGTACCCATGACATAAACTATATTAAAATGTATTGCAAAAATGCTTTTATTATGGCTTGTATTGCTGGCAATTTTGCTAGTTTGTTTACACACTTCACAAACAGTTGAAGTTTTTCTTAAACTGCTCTTGTCCTTTATTTGTTAGATGGGAAGGAAATAGTATTGTAAATTGCACTTCCATTTAATACTATTATTTGTTCCATAACATTGTGACAGACCTAGATTTAACAATTTATTAGTTTTTGGTTCCCGACTCCTGGATTTGTGGCCATCTACCATAATCAACTATCTTTCTGATTGGCTGAAATATCCCCATTCCGTAATGGGAGCAGCTATATAACTTGGATTCATTACATCTGAAGTGACACAGAAATGCTGCTGTAGTAAAAAGTTATCCACAAGAGAATCATGTAAGCTGTTTTTTAATTGTTCAATAAGTTACATATATTTAGATTTTGCTGTCTACAACTATCTACAGATCCACTTGCTACGAATGATAAGAGCTGCTACCAATGGTAGGGAGTTCTAACCATTGATAATATGTATAAGCCACAATGTTTTTTTGCAGTGATTCTCAATGCTTTGCTCAAGGACCCCCAGACAGGCCATGACATTGGTTTAACATTGTGTGAACACAGGTTGAATATTACTGTATTGGCCCGAATATAAGCCCTTTTTTTCCCGATTTCCAAGCTAGGAAATTAATATTGCCGATTTGCAGGCTTGAGACTATTGCGCAATTAATTCTAATGTCATTCATCTCTTTCCTTGTAGGATCCCACGGGTTCCAAATAGGATCCGCAAGTGGGTTAAATATAGCACCGTAAATGCAAGTTAAAATCAACACTGCACTGTAAAATACGGGGAAAGTGATGAATGACATTGGAATTAATTGAGCAACAGCCTCTTTTCTTTTGCATTTGCCGTTTACGGGTGTGTGTACCTGCGGAATTGTTGCAATTGAATAGCGATTTGCGATTGTAACGTTTTGCAAGCTACAATTTTTGGCCTGTAAGCCACAAAATAAGTTACCTTAGGTAAGTTGCAGCTTATATTTGGATTTTATCTTCTTTTTTTTCTCCTTGCATTTCACAGGTGCGGCTTATATGCGGGTGCGGCTTATATTCGGGCCTATACAGTAATTCCTTTACCCAATTCCCAGTCATGACCTTTTTTGAGGAAAGGGTTGGGAATCATAGATTAGAGTATGATCCTCCAGCTGAGTATTTATCTCCACTATGATAAGGTTATTCAGAGGTGGGGGGTGGATTGGCTGAGAGACAGGTCTGAAAGCTATAATGTCGGAACCTCGTAAGAGACTGCCCCACAGCAAAAACTCACTGTCAATAAGTCTACAATAAGTCTCCAACAAATGGAGATCATTGTGTTGGTGGTACACATGATGACTGCTCAACAAAGCCTCCTTCTCCCATTGACCTAATAGTAGGTGGATACCAGCATCATTAGCTGAGTCTGAACTTTGAAAATAAGTTTAATAATTAGCAATGCTGTTTTAAATAATTGAATAGCAATGTTATTTTGATCAATGTCCATTTAAAACATTTGCTTCATATTGTTAGGGCATTACAGTGGGCTTTTAATTGCCCACTCGACCAGGCTTCTTCTCAACTTTGTGAAATTAATAGATCGGAATAGACAGGATCAGACTAAAGTTTAAAAAAAAAAAGTCAAACTATTAATTTTTTGTGCACAAAAACAAACTATATAAGCAACATTTTAAACATGCTCTTTTAAATTTGGGACATTGTTGTCTATTCAACTGAATATGATTGATCCCCCAGTCCAAAAGAATGTTATTTAGCCCTCAGGACTACGGTAATGTGATTTACCCCTAGAGGCTGCGAAAATGTTATTTAGAAACGAGGTCCATAGCAATGTGACTTATGGCTGGCTTGGCATAGTTACTTTATCTAAACTTTCTTTAACTTAAGTTAGGGTCTGCATTTTATATTTAAAGGGACACTGAATATATATATATATATATATATATATATATATATATATATATATATATATATATATATATATATATATAAAATGGAACCTATAGCCGGATTACCCATTAGGCCAAATAGGCAGCCACCTAGGGCTGCCTACTTCTGAGTGGCGCCCTTTTTTGCCTTAATATGCCCTACAAATTAGTTTCTGGCTTAAGAAAATACTGCAGTTCACAGACTGGCCACTAGAGTGGCAACAGGAATAGTTACTGAGAGAGCTATGGCAGCTTGGGAGTGGTGAGTTTGAGAGGAGATTTTAGATAGATAGATAGTTTCTACCTTGTGTGGAGGTATAATATTTACATATAAATTATTATTCCTAATGTGCTACTTTGGGCAAATTGTTCTGTAAGTTATTGTCAAGCTTATTGTAACCTGTATTATGAGGTGGAGGGTGTGATGTACAAGATGGCTCCACTTTTGTTATTTTACCTGAGGGAGTTGCATGAAGCAGTGTTAGGTCGGAACCTCGTGCTCACTGACATCAAACATTAGGTGACTATATGTCACCACCTCCCTGGTCTGCACCTCCACATCATGCACGCAGCAGCACGGAGCTTCTCTGTCTCAGTACACTGACTAACTGACAGGCTTCCCTACAAATTAAAGTACGCTGTTTGCCACTCATCTTGTCATGCTTTTAGTATTACACTTGTTTGTGCATCTGTTGTGTTGTGTCTGTGTGTGTCTGCGTGTGTGTGGACTAAGTCATAGGCATAAAAATTTTTTGGGAAAATCTGATTTTTTTGTAGTCTGCGTTTATGAGTATAGGAAACTATTTTGTGTTTGTTACATACCTTCATGAGAGCTGGATCATGTGTTTTCAGTGGAGGGAGAGTTGAGGAAAGAGTAAACAGAAAGCATTTCTTAATTGGAGAACACTGGAATTGAAACCACACCCCTTCTCCATCACTGCTCCAGAAGTAGACTTCTTGCTACAGGAAATGCAACTATATCTGTCCAGAAATGTATGCGCCCCTCTCACACACACAACTTTCCTCTATGTATCAAGGTTTTATCCAGGGTCCAGCAGAGGCATCAAAATATATTTTTGGGAAATTAAAAACTAGCAGTATGACTTTTTTCCTGATTGCTTGCATGCATACCTTGCGAAAGCATTCACAGGGGCTCCTCCCCTTCACTGCCCAGGGGCTCCAAAAAGGTAGATCCGGGCCTGGTGGATCCGGCATCCGGACCTTCTCAAGTACTACAATTCCGTGCCGACAGTAGGGCGCCGACATCAGGGCTGTGACAGCAGCGCGCTGTGGAAAAATATGTGCCGTCAAAATAGCACTAAGGCAGGCAGGTAGGTGACACACAGGGGACTGGAACCTGGTGATGGAGGTAGATGACTGGTGGAGCAGGGAGGAGAATGGAGAGGGGGTAGAAAGTGAGATAGGGGAGAGGAGGGAGAGGATAGGGGACAGAGAGGGCAGAGGTGCGAGTTGAGAGAGGGGTAGAGAGAAGAGAGTAAGATAGAAAGAGAGGGGGGGAGAGAGGATGGGAAGAGGAGAGTGAGTAGGGGGGAGTGAAGGGAAGAAAGAGATGCCGGGTGGGTGGGAATGATGTGTGTGTTGGGAGGGTGTCCTGTGTGAGTGTACAGGGGCTCAGTCTGCACTATGTGGGTGTCCTGTGGCTCAGTCTAACCTCTATACCCCTACCCTAACCCTTACACCTCCAAGCCTAACCCTAAACATTACACCCCCTGGCCTAACCCTAACCCACCTGGCCTAACCCTAACCATTACACCCACCTGGCCTAACCCCCCTGGCCTAACCATAACCCTAACCCACCTGGCCAAACCCTAACATTACACCCCCTGGCCTAACCTTAACCCATCTGGCCTAACACTAACCATTACACCCCCTGGCCTAACCCTAACACACCTGGCCTAACCCTAACCATTACACCCCTGGCCTAACCCTAACCCCCCTGGCCTAACCCTAACCCCGCTGGGCTAACCCTAACCATCACATCCCCTGGCCTAATTCTAACCCCAAAGGCCTAACCCCCCCTGGGCTAACCCTAACCATTAAGCCCCCTAGCCTAAGCCTAAGCCACCTGGCCTAACGCTAACCATTACACCCCCTGGACTAACCCTAACCCACCTACCCTAACCACCCTGTCCTAACACATAGGATATCATGCAGGGGGAGACACAGGCGGAACACATAGGAAATAGCACACAGCGTGGGACAGACAGGGGAGACACAGGGGGAACACATAGGAAATAGCACACGGGGGGGGGGGGTTACATTTGTATTTATTTATGGATCAGATTTGGGGCTGGGAACGGATTATTCCAATTGTAGTTAATTCTTATGAAAACAAATGTTAATATATTCATCCGATTCAGCATCCTTCCATCCCTCAGGAAAGGATTAATGACGAATATAGAGGTTCCACTGTATATCAGGCAAGTCTCCCCTGCACAGAGGAACAAGCCACCATAACCGTGGTGTTCACCATAAATAACTATTAACCATTTATTTGCTATTGATCTCTCTTGCACAATGGGCCCATTCCTGAGTTGGCCTCTACACATTTTTAGATCAAAAATACATCTACCCGCTTTTTAAAGTTATTTATTGAATGTATTATCTCAACCTCCTTTGGTAGTGAGTTCTACTTTCTTTAAGGTGAAATTTGTTTTCTAATGTCAAGGGGTGACCTTTTGTCAACTGCAAGCTTCTTGGCAAGAAAAATTCACGTGACAGAACCTTATACTGATACAGGATCACATATTATAATTGTTAAACTGCGAGTCGGCAGGCTTTGCGAAGCGAGGGACGCATTTGCGGAGCTGGAGGCTCCAACCTCCACTGCAATGAGCCTCACTCTACGGCGCCTCACTCTTGCTATAAAAAAAACCCACATACGCAGGACTAAAAAAAAACTGCGGGAAGAGAAAATAGGGACTTAAAAAAAAAATACGAACCGCCTTGACTTAAAAAAAAAAAATACAAGGTCGCAAAAATACGAAGTTAACGGTACATCCCAAAACAACAAAAACACAGCAAATTAACAATAAAACATTAAAATAAAAATAAAAGAAACACAAAGCATGGGGAGACAGCCAGCACGAAAATTTAAGTCAAATTTAAGCATTTTCGCCACTTGAAAATCTGCAGGAGCAAGAAAAAAAAATGGAAACGAAAAAATGTAAAACGAGGCTACACGACCCCTAACCATGCAAAACAACGACAAGCACATAATACTTATACACAGGAACGTACGAGGTACAAAATACACTATTAGGAAGGACGCAAAATGATCCACAACCGCCTAACACATAGACAATCGCCACCATTTTACAACACTAACTTGCAACTGATAACATTACCATTCTAAAATGGCGATTTACACAACTAAACACTCGACACTTGACTCATTTGTAACGGAGTTGGAACACGCAGTCCAATATCTCCGCTGGTATACGGTAAAATATCCAAGAAGCACTACAGTCTCACCATCCCCGACCTCCCATATTGGACGACACGCAATTGGGAGTAAAATTAATACTGACTTTATTTTGTTATATGCAGAAATATATATACACATCTCTTTGGCCACAGGTAATACACATGCTCATATTTGGCCACACAATACACATAGAGGGACAATAGGTGGGTCACACCTCCCTGAGGCTACCTGGCAACTTTGATACAATCAGACAATGATTAGATTATCCTTCTTTGTTCGTATGTCTGAGAATGAAAACACTTTATACAATAGACTTCCTTATCTTATGAGGAGTCTCTGTAATAGGATTATCTATTATGCCAAGGTCTGCAATAGTCTGGGCTAATATTCTGCAGAGCATAAACCAACATACATACAGTATAATAGTAGGATCATATTTTAACCATAATAATAACCATAAAACAGGGTAAAACAGTGATGGGTTCCGTTACAGCATTGCTGACACTTACACCTCAGGTCAGCAACAGTCCAAATGTACATTGTAAGCTACAGGAAAAAAAAAAGATTGTTAGCTCTTCGGGGTATTGATTGCTGGATATATTAATTGCAAATAGGTAAAGTATATTAATTTATTAATTAATTAATTAATTAAATATAATTAAAATATATATATATAAAAAATACAAATAGCAGAGGAGAGGCTCGAAATGAACGCACAGGATGCACAGAGAACCAAAAGTACACAAGGGGAGAGGATCGCAATAGCACCGAAGGCGCTCAGCGCGGGGCTTGCAATGAGCGCCAAAGGTGCTCAGACCACCAAAACTATACCAGGGGAGAGGCTCGCAATGAGCACCAAAGTAGCTCACAAGACCAAAACTACACCATGGAGAGAGGTTTTGCAATGAGTGCCGAAGGCGCTCAGCACGAGGCTCGCAATGAGCGCCCAATGTACTCAGAGGACCAAAAGCCTTAAATTGTCTGGCAAACAGCATTCCCTGGCTTACAATTTTCTTGCCGTCATTTTTTGACGGGCAAGTCGCTAGTGTATTTATATAAGCTAATATCATATCACCTCATAAGCACCTTTTTTCTAGAGAAAATACCGTATTTATCGGCGTATAACACGCACTTTTTCTCCCTGAAAATAGGGGACAAATGATAGGTGTGTGTTATACGCCGATATTCCCTCCCCCCTCCTCATCCTCAACCTCCCTCCTCATTCTAAACCCCCTCCGCATTCTAACCCCCCCTCCTCAACCTAAACCCCCCTCCTCCTCAACCTAAACCCCCCTCCTCAACCTTAACCCCCCTAAATACCTCCCCCTCACTTACCTGCTTCTGCTCCGGCCTCCGCTCCGCTCCTTGACCTGGTGACGTCACATGCGCATGTGACGTCACCGGGTCAAGGAGCGGAGGCTGGAGCAGAAGCAGGTAAGTGAGGGGGAGGTATTTAGGGGGGTTTAGGTTGAGGAGGGGGGTTTAGGTTGAGGAGGAGGGGGGTTTAGAATGAGGAGGGGGGTTTAGAATGAGATGGGGGGTTAGAATGCGGAGGTGGGTTTAGAATGAGGAGGGAGGTTGAGGAGGGGGGTTGAGGTTAAGGAGGGGGGTTGAGGAGGGGGGTTGAGGAGGGGGTGTTGAGGAGGGGGTTGAGGATAGGGGGGTTGAGGAGGGAGGATGAGGATGAGGGGGTTTGAGGATGGGGGGGTTGAGGAGGGGCTTGAGGATGGGGGGTTGAGGAGGGAGGTTGAGGAGGGGGGGTTAAGGAGGAAGGTTGAGGAGGGGGTTGAGGATGAGGAGGGAGGTTGAGGATGAGGAGGGGGGTTGAGGATGAAGAGGAGGGTTGAGGGTGAGGAGGGGGGTTGAGGAAGGAGGATGAGGATGGGGGGGTGGAGGAGGGGTGGAGGATGGGGGGGTGGAGGAGGAGTGGAGGATGGGGGTTTGAGGAGGGGGTTGAGCAGGGAGGATGAGGAGGGCGGTTGGGGAGGGGGTTGAGGATGAGGAGGGAGGTTAAGGATTTTGCTTCAAAGTTCTTTATTTGAATTTTTTTTCCCCCTGAAATTCCCTTCTTAAAATGAGGTGCGTGTTATACGCTGGTGCGTGTTATATGCCGATAAGTCTAATTTGGTTAGTCTGTTTTAATAACTCAATCCCTCCATTCTCCTAATCAATTTTGTTGTTCTTCTCTGAACCTTTTCTATATATATCATGTCCATTTTTTTAAAGTGGTGCTCAAAATTATACTCCATATTCCAAATGATGGTGTATTAGGGATTTATATAGTGGCAGAATTACACTTGATTCCCTTGCCTCTATACCGTTCTTTGTATATGCTAATATTATACTTACCTTTGCTGCTGCTGCCTGACATTGTGCACTGCTACATAAATGGTTGCCCACAAGCACTCATAAAAATCTCTTTCTATCCCTGATATCCATACATTTGTTCCATTTAGATTATACTCTTTATACTTATTTGTTCCTTCAAAATGAATACATTTCCATTTTTCATACATTCTCTGTGTTAAATTTCATCTACCATTTAGTTAGCTCATTCTTCTAATTCATGTAAGCCCCTTTGCAGGAAAAGCACATCCTGGCACAATTTAGTGTCATCAGCAATTATGGATGCATTTTCCTACTTATTACTGAATACATTAAAAAGGAGAGAACCTAATACTGAACCCTGAGGGAACCCCACTTACCACATTAGTCCAATCCAAGTATGTTCCGTTTGTAACAACCCTTTGCTTCCTGTCTTTTAGCCAGTTTTCTATCCATGCTTATATATTTAATACAATCCTGTAGTCCTGGATTTGTATGCTAGCTTCCCATGTGGCATTGTCAAACCCTTTGCAAAATCCAAATAGACTATATCCTGATTGCCCTGATCCAAGTTCCTACTAACCTCCTCATATAAATGAATTAGTTTAGTTTGACATGACCTATCCTTCATCCTTTTTGGCTCCTACTTATAATCCTGTTCACATTGATATATTCCTGTATACCATTCCTTATGAACACTTCTAAGAGCTTCCCCACTATTGAGGTGAGGCTTACTGGTCTGTAATTCCCTGGACTTGTTATAGCTCCCTTCTTAATTAAAAGTATCACATCTGTGACTGTCATTCATCAATCCTCTGGTACTGAACCTGTGGACCTTGAGTCTTGAAACTGTAGATATAATGGTTTGACTATTACACAGCCTGATCCCTCAGTACCCCCTGAATGTATTCTATCAGGACCCTTTTTATTTACATTTAATTTTTTGACCATCTTTTGGATTTCTTCCTGAGTTAACCAATTATTCTGTGAAGACAGTGCAGCTTCACTTAGTTGCAAGGACTCCACTACTGGTCTACCTTATCTTGATAATTTTTGATCAGTTTGTCTGTCTCACCTTTTAAGGTTCCAATATTTTCTGTTCTAGCCTTTTTTTTTCCCTTTTGTTGAGATTGTCAGAAACTTTGAACAAACAGGAGGTTTCTGTTAGCACAGTAGAAATGTGGCAGCTAACACAACCACTGCATTCAGAAGGTGTAATGAAATTCTCATTCATTTACAAGGATACCACACCCTCCTAAACAGACAGGGTCGGTAAAAGAAAATGGTGTGCCACAGTAAAGAATAACTACATATAAAAATTAAATTTGTAAATGTTGTGTTTACTTTGTTTGCTTGCTAAAATACTTCAGACTTCGTTAGTTAAAATACCATACAGAAAAATGTCAGGTGGCGAAACTGAGATTTTCTACAATTTTCTAGGGTTATGTTTAGGGGTTAGCGTTAGATTTAGGGGTAAGGTTTAGGTGTTAGGGTTAAGGTTATATTTAGGGGTTAGGGTTATATTTAGGGGTAGATTTAGGGGTTAGGGCGTTTGGTTAGGGTTAGTGGTTAGGAGTTTGGGTTAGGGTTAGATTTAAGGGTTAGGGTTAGATTTTGGTGTAATGGTTAGTGGTCAGGGTTAGGTGTTAGGGTTAGATTTAGGTGTTAGGGTTAGGTTTAGGGGATAGATTTAGAGGTTAGGGTGTATGGTTAGGGATTAGGGTTAGTGGTTAGGACTTTGGGTTAGGGTTAGATTTAGGGACTTGGGTTAGATTTAGGGGTTTCGGTTAGAGGTTAGGGTTTGGGATTATGGATTAGAGATTAGGGTGTAGGTTTTGGGGATAAAGTTTAGAATTAGGGTAATGGCAAATAATAACCTTTACACTAACAAGAAATGTAAGAAAATCTCGGCCGCCACTGCAGGTGGGCAGAAAACAGGAAAGATCCAGCGTTTCTTCGAATGTTCCTGCTTTTGTAGGATGGGTTGGGATTTGTTACTGCGTCCAGAAAATGATTTTCAGTTTAATTGTTACTGGAATATGTTTAAGAGTGAACTCGAGACTCAGTGTGTGTCTGTGTACAGAATGAGCGCTAGACACAGCGAATATAACCTCCCTTTTTGTATATGTAAAGGTTATTAAAACAAACAACGAGAAAAAAAAAGAAAAGACCACACATGGACTGAGAGAAAAACATTGACTGGGAGGAGATGCAGGAAGGGGGAGAGCTTGATTCTAAAATAACAAACCCCGGGCTCTGTGAAATTGAGTGGCGGGATCTAGCACAGCTCGTGTAAACTGACCGTCCGCTAGAACAACACTGTAACACAAACATACGGCCGGGCAGGACACGTGTGACCAGTGCATGAATTGGGGTGGAAGTTCTCACTAATCCAGGCTGACCCGCTCTATATATATATTATACCACCAAAATCGAGAAGGGATTATGTTATTTAGCTTTCAAGAAGAAAAAAAAAACAGTAATAAAAGGTCCACTGAAGCGTCATATTTGTTGTGTGGTCTTATGAAGAACTAGAAGTGATAATGTATAAAATAATAAAATAAGAAAACATTATTATTATTATCCTTTACTTATATCGCACCAACATATTCCGTAGCGCTGTACAGGGGTTAGGTACATGGCAAAAAAAACAAAAAAATTAACACATTACAAAGAATAGGGGGCCCTGTTTTAGAGCATAAAATCAAATGTACATAGTGCTTGTTTCCAAGGCACCGACACATGATTGAAAACTCGCAAACTTACAATCTAAAGAAATATTGAAAAGGACTCTTTAGGCATTATTTGTTTTGTACGAATTTTTTTAACTATATTAATGTTATCCTTTTCAATGTAATTACATACAAATGCACGTTTCTAAGAAGCCCCCTGATTACACCAAAATGATGGGGCTTTATTCACTAAACATAGATTTGATGGCAGGTAAGAACCAAGTACCCTGGTGGTGCAGTGATTAGGATTTGGTGCTTTCATCGCTGAAACCTGGGTTTGATTCCAGCCAGGGAACCAAGATGTCACACCACCCTGAAGCCAGGCAGGGTTGGGCCTTGTCAGTACTTGGATGGGAGATTGGCACTCCAGTATCACTGGCATGAATATCAAGTGGATCAGCATGACCATGGACATGAAGATGTCCCAAGTATGTTATGGTCCATGAACCCATGGAGAGTCAGACACGACTGAACAACAAAAAAAGAATCAAAAGACTTGTCTAGGCTGTCCATGAAACTACATAAAGGCTTGACTTAATTAACCCTCAGGATTCCTATTTAGTAATTTATAATTGTTGTTGTTCAGTCCTTCAGTTGTGTCCGACTCTTGGTGAATATATGGACACAGCACGTCAGGCACATCTGTCTGTGTGTCTGGTTGTGCTTAGCCATATGGCTTTCTTGGTAAAGATACTGGAATGGGTTGCCAGTTCCTACTTCAGTGGCCCATGATTTGTCTGACCTCTCTGCTATGAGCTGCCCATCTTGGTTGACCCTACATGGTATAGCTCACAGCTTCATTGAAGTACACAAAGCCCTTCACCACAACAATGTAGCGACCCAGAAAGGGAACACTCAGGATAGTCTTATGCTTACCGCAGGCATGCTTACATTTTTATAAGAAGTCCCCTGATTCACACCTTTTGGAGCCTTTCCCTTTCCTGCTGTTCTCTCTCATGAGAGTGGAAATCTTGACCTAAGACAATGCCCACATGGGATGGACTTCATACTAGTGTCTCATGCTGCTCAGACACAGAACATGTCACTAACTGCTTGTTAGCCACTTGAGACACGGGTAGGATGAAGCCACATCCCCTGTGGACTTGGCTTTAGGTCAAAACTGTTCAATATGTCAGTTCTCATGAGACAGAACAGGAATAAAGGGGGAAGCTCCAGAAGGTGAGAATCTGTTACTCTGGTGACATCTTAAAAGCGAGTGAAATTAAAGTGTTTATTATAATTACTATATAAAACAAAATACATTCTGAGTAAAATGTCACTTACATTTTTGGCTATTGTATTTAAAGTTACTCTAAATGCAGCAGACTTTTGTTCCTAACGGGAGCAATGGGGGGAATGTTAGATGCAGGTATTATATCTACTCAGTTCTATTAAAAGACTGCCACTATGAATAGCCATTTAACAATAGGTGAAAATAACATACAGTGCAGAAGAGAAGACGGCAATGACACCTAACATGGGCGGACAAAATTATAAATAACAGAAGTGCAACAGGAGATGAAACACGGGGACAAAAATGGAGCTAAAAAAAGAGTTAAAAAGTGGAAACTAAAAATATAACTAGTTTCTAATTCTGCTTTGTAGCTCCATTTTTAGAACCATTTTTCACTTTTCAAAACCGGAAATAGAAAAATTTGAGTTAAAAACTGGAGATAAAACCTGTGAAAAATGCAGATGAAACAGGCGGAAAAAAATGGAGTAGAAAAGTGGCGTTAAAAAGTGGAGATAAAAGTGGCGTTAAAAAGTGGAGATAAAAAGTGAAGATAAAAATTGAGTTGAAAACTGGAGAGTAAAACTGGAGATAAAAGTGGAGATAAAAATGGAAATAAAAAGTGGAGATAAAAATGGAAATAAAAAGTGGAGAGAAAAATGGAGAGAAAAACTAGAGAGAAAAATGCAGATAAAACAGGTGGAAAAAATGGAGTAAAAAAATGGCGATAAAAGTGGAGATAAAAAGTGGTGGTAAAAGCGGAGATAAAACTGGATATACAGTGCCTTGCAAAAGTATTCACCCCCCCCCCCCCCTTGGCCTTTTTTCGTGTTTTGTTGCCTCACGACCTGGAATTAACGTGGATTGTTTGAGGATTTGCATCATTTAATTTACAGAACATGCCCACAAGTTTAAAGATGTTTTTTTTTTAATTATTGTGAAGCAAACAACAAATAGGACAAAATAAAGTAAAATTCAAAAGAAAAAGTCAATGTGCATAACTATTCACCCCCCTAAAGTCAATACTTTGTAGAGCCACCTTTTACGGCAAGTCACTTTGGATAAGTCTCTATGAGCTTGCCACATCTTACCACTGGGATTCTTGCCCATTCCTCCTTGCAAAACTGCTCCAGCTCCTTCAAGTTGGATGGTTTGCGCTTGTGAACAGCAATCTTTAAGTCTGACCACAGATTTTCTATTGGATTGAGGTATGGGCTTTGACTAGGCCATTCCAACACATTTACCTGTTTCCCCTTAAACCACTCAAGCAGTGTGTTTGGGGTCATTGTCCTGCTGGAAGTGAACCTCCGTCCTAGCCTCAAATCACGCACAGAGTGGTACAGGTTTTGCTCAAGAATATCCCTGTATTTAGCACCATCCATCTTTCCCTCAACTCTGACCAGTTTCCCAGTCCCGGCTGCTGAAAAACATCCCCACAGCATGATGCTGCCACCACCATGTTTCACTGTGGGCATGGTGTTCTTTGGGTGATGTGATGTGTTGGGTTTGCACCAGACATAGGCCCTCATTCAATTGCAATTTGGCCAATTGAATAGGGCTCTAAATAATCACATAACATATATTTTTTTAAGAAGTTTTTAGTTAGTAAACATCTATTCAAAAACAAGGTTTTCACTAACTAAAAACTTCTTTAAAAAAAATATGCTATGTGCTTATTTAGAGCCCTATTCAATTGGTCAAATCGCAATTGAATGAGGCCCATAGCGTTTTCTTTGATGGGCCAAAAGTAAAATTTTAGTCTTATCAGACCAGAGCACCTTCCTCCATACATTTTGGGAGTCTCCCACATGCCTTTTCAAAACTCAAAACGTGCCATTTTGTTTTTTTTGCTGAAAATAATGGCTTTCTTCTGGCCACTCTGCCATAAAGCCCAATTCTATGGAGGGTACGGCTTACGTTATGCATTGTCATACTGCAAATTCCTAAAATTCCAAGTGAAGATTTTTTGGCGGGTTTGAACGCACTTGGCTTTATCTGTGTTGGGCCACTGAAAGTTCTTGCTAATTATAGACTACTTAAAACAAACATGGCAGCCAGCTTGTGTTACATCAGAATGATAGGGCTTTATTCACCTAAAACATATATTTGATGGCAGATAAGGAACCAAAAGCCTCGTCGAGGCTGTCCATGAAACTACCTAAAACTTGGCTTAATTGGCCCTCAGGATGGCCTTATGCTTACCCCAGGCATGCTTAAATTCTTTAATTGTGTTTGCCCCGGCCACGTCTACTGGAGGCTGTTGCATTTATCTACCACCTTTCTGTAAGGTGAGAGGTTACTGATCAGTGAGGTGGCAACTCTTCCTAGGACAAACATGTCATTCTTCAAAGAATGGAACAACACACTGACTGGGTACCTATCTAGAGAAGATCTCTACACTCTTTTACTTGAGTGTATTTAGCAAATGGGTTCCTTGGTGGGCCAGTGGTTAGGATTTAGTGTTTTCACCGCTGTGACCTGTGTTCAATTCCAGTCAGGGGACCAAGAGCTCACGCCCACCTGAAGCCAAGCAGGGTTTGGCCTGGTCAGTACTTGGATGGGAGACCACGTAGGAACACCAAGAGCTGTATGCTGTGGCCCACTGGAGAAGGAACTGGCAACCACACCCTTATCTATACCATGACAACCAAATTGATCAGCATGACCATGTACCTAATCAGGTGCCTGGTGTGATACGGTCCATGAGCTCACAGAGAGTCAGACACAACTGAACAACAAAAATAAAACATTTAGCAAATAAAAGAAAACAAGGCCCGGAGATAGGAAATCAAGGGAAAGCTGCACATTCACACATTACTTTAAATCTTCACCCTTCTTGTTCTTACTGTCTCTTTTATTTTCATCTTGAGCTTCATTGATACATTACTTTATATAAATGTATATATTTGAGGTTTCCATCACACCCTCTCCCTTCTGTCCTCTACGCTGTACATATTTAGGGCTTGTAATTTTAGGCGCCCCCTCCTTTTCCAGAACAACCAATCACCCCACTGGCTTTCCTGCAGATTTGCTGTATTGTTTACTTCCTTTAATTAATGTAATATAATAACTCTCAAGTACTGGTCCTTTATCTGCTGGGACCATCAACAATACTTGACCATTCCTGTAGTTTTATATAGATAGATAGAGGTCGAAGGTAGATATACATATGTATATATATATATATATATATATATATATATATATATATATATATATATATATAGAGAGAGAGAGAGAGAGAGAGAGAGAGAGAGAGAGATTATAGATAGATAGATAGATAGATAGCAGTAGATGGAAGATATATGTATATAGAAATAGATAGATATATAGATGATAGATAGATAGATATTTCTATGTTATTAGCCATATTGTAGTAGCCACTCCCTGCTCTTACATGGTAGAGTTACATGCCGTGTCACTTTGCACACACATGGCGCCTGCACAAAGCCCCCTTTCTTCTCCCAGTGATACCTCTCCCTCGACGCTGCCCTTTCTGCTATTTTCCACTCACCCAGTCACGTCTTAGGCCGTCTATGAATCCAAATTGTACCTAATTGCTCCCAGGCATCTTTTCATGTTATTCCAGGATTCTCCCCCTTACAATCACAAATCTCGCACTAGGTCCTCT
This sequence comes from Discoglossus pictus, assembly GCA_027410445.1. Lineage (NCBI taxonomy): Eukaryota > Metazoa > Chordata > Amphibia > Anura > Alytidae > Discoglossus > Discoglossus pictus. The sequence goes on from CM050167.1 coordinate 77,556,249, forward strand.
ACCTTCCTTCATCCCATCCAGCGCTGCCACAGAACAAAAGCGCTTTTGTAAGATGTTATTGGTTATTTTTTTTAACTGTTATGAATAATGTACATTTAAAGGGCCCCTGACAGATGACATTGAAAAACCATGAACAGATTATGTATGATTGGTAAAACATACCATACTTATTATTGTATTTTCCTAATTATTATTTTTTTTGTGCTTTAATATTTGTGCTTTTATTGCACAATAAGAAAAATATATATTTGTTTGAAAACAAAGAACACAATTAAGCAAGAAAAAGTCATATAGCTAGTTTTTAATTAGAAGGGAAAAATGGTGATGTCTCTCTGCTGGGCGTTTGGGGAATCCATGATGATTAGGTGTAAGTTGTGTGTTTGAGAAGGGTGAGAGTTCTGGAGAGATATGGTTGCATTTCCTGAAACCAGGTGTCAATTTCAATCTTATCCTATTATCTTAACAAAGGCTCTCTGTTTCCTCCTCCCCAACCCATCACTCTCAAAAAACACACGCTCATGATCCAGAGGAAATTATGTAATGCCCAAAAAATGGATTCCTGTGCTTAAAAGCTTTTTTTCCCTCACTGAAACCTTCCAAATTGTCCTTACGAAGGTCTGCCCCCAACAGCTCAAGCACACACTGTTTCTATTAGTATTAAATGTACTAGCCAATGATAGACTGTTTCTCAACAGCATGTTTTAAAATGTTGCTGAGAGACAATCTGTGATTGGCTGGTACATCTAATGATACAGAAACATTGGGTGCCTTAGTTACAGGGGGTGGACCTTTGTAGGGAGTGTTTGGAAAGTTTTTGTGAGTAAAAACAGTGCTTTTAAGCACTTGTTAATAACATTATGTTTAGATATGCAAACAAACACTTTGGTTGCTTATTTTAATATTAAAAACAAGGAACATTCCATATCCCATTATTTCTAGTTTATTTATTTTTACTTTTTCAAAAACATTTAGCATATTATGAAAAAGACAAAAATGTGATGACATATAATTGCATAATTTAATGACTTTGACTCCAATAAACATTAAAGTTATTAGCTACCAATAAAGATGATTGTGGTCTACTGGTAAATCTCTAAGGGCCTCATTCTATTATCGGCCGTAAATCGGCCGCAAAGCTGCGATTCCTTGCGGCCGTCTTACGGCCCTGTGTAGAGCTACCTTTACCTTGCAATTCAAATAGACGGCGCCGCAAGGATATCCCCTTACGGCCGGCCGCATATCATGCAACCGGCTGCAAGGTCTGAAAACTTTAAATGCAAAAATAAATTCAAGACGGCACTGTAAAGCTCTGTAAATGCTAGTGATCATAATGGGGGACATGAGGATTAATAGCAACCCCCTATCAAGCTTGCACATCAGCCCAAATCCGATATTTCAGTAACGGTTTATTTTCCGTCCCGCAGCGTGGGCGGGTCTGAGGTGCTCCAAGCCCTCGGGACTTTGTCCACGGATATTTGACATGAATTAAAATAAAAAATATTTGCGGATTTGAGTGTAGGGGAATGTTGTGCTATTAATGCTAACACCTACAATCACTTTATAGTCTCCTCAGAGTGCAGGATGGCTTTATTATGTGCCTAATTGTGTGCCTGCGGGACCTTTTTGCTGCAAGTAAGCTGCGGCTCGGTTTTAGCCTTGCAGAGAGGGTTCCCGGAGCAATTGAATAGCAACCGGGATTTTCTTGCGGCTGAAACTCTTGCGGCCGTTTAAGATGAAAGGCTTTCCTGCGGCGCGTGCGGCCGCAAGGGTTCTACAAGGCGCCGGCCGCAAGCCTGCCGGAATCCCCGGCCGGAGGGGAATAGAATAGCCGAATAGCTTGCGGCCGGTCCTTGCGGCCCCACATCTCCTACGGACGATAATAGAATGAGGCCCTAAGAGTTTAGAGCAGGGATGGGCAAGTTCAGTCCCGGAGGGCCACACACAAGCCTGGATTTGAAGATATCCTTTCTGTGTAGAGGTGAGTCAATCAGGATGACTGTGCATGGCAAGGATATCATCAAATCTAGGCATGTGTGGCCCTCTCGGACTGAACTTGCCCACCCCAGTTTATAGTGACAAAAGATCAGGTATTTTCAGTCTGTTTAGACATTTAGATCTAACTGCTCATAGGAAAAAGCATCAGGGAGATGTGAAAGAGAAGCGCATAGGTGTAGTTGAGAAGAGGTTGTGTTTACATGTTGTGCGCCATGTTTGAATGCGATTGAGCTGGAACATTTTAGAAGGAATACTGTAATTAGGATTGTGTCAGCTCTACATGTAGAGTACAACTGGATCTACCCATTCATGTAAATCTCTTCAGAAATACTGCATCTTTCTGCTGTTTGTCTCTTCTTCCTAAAGCTGTATAACCGGATCCTTCTAGTACCAGTCTACTCTTTACAAAATGGTGTGGGACATTGACCCGACACTGCTAAAGGATTGCTCTGTTACAGTGTATTTATGGAGTTGCTGTTTCTAAACAAAGTTTAATATTCACAAATCTTTTTGCTCTCAATACTCCTGAACCTGAAGATAAATCAAAGGTCGGAGAGGTCTACAATGGACCAGTGTCAATAGCGTGACCATACTGATTATACACTGGTTGTAAAGACTCTTTCCAACGTGCCCCATCACCTCTTAGATCACTTACACCTTTGATATTTTTTTTGGAGGTCAAACAAGCTACTGTTCTCAGTTGGTCTTTGGAAGGTGTTGGGCGAGGGGCGCTGAGGCTTTCAATTCCCTGTATGTATTTATCTAGCTTTCCTGGTGAATGCTGGCCCACTGTACCAAGTAAATCAAAGGCAAGACGTTGAATATAAGGGACTCATTGTCAATGTTTAAGTTTTACGTGTGAAAGGACAATAGTGGCTATTATATCTTGTATGTCATGAACAGCAGGCCGCATGTTCAAAGATATTCTCTCATTAAAGTCTTTATTGCATGTTTTAAAAGATCATCTTTCAAGAAAACGGGTGCTGTGCTTGCCGCCCGACTCTTGTATGACATTGCTTTGTTCCGATCAGGATTTCCTAAATGTTATAAAGTAAGACACTGACTTGTATTAATATAGAATATTAGATAAATTAGATTTCTACTTAGAAATGAGTTAATAATATAGTATTTATGTATAAAATGTTATTATTCTTCTGTAATTTATTATTACATTATGATCCAAACCTTCTTTGATTCTGATGTAACTCTTACAGGTTACAGTAAGACAAAAAGCACTGGCACAATCTGGTGAGGAGAGATCTGAGTCACACAAGTCTTAGCAAGTGCAAAGAGTACCAAGAAGTGCCAAGGCATTTTTTCCATGGCAAAATGCATTGAATACAAAAATCTGCGAGTTTTGAGGAAGAGGGTGAAGCCATGTGGCTTTAGGCCACAGCTGTGCAAGATGGCACCTCTAACGAGGAAAAACTGTAAGAAAGGGGGAGGATCCATAAGATAAGAATCTGTTAATGTTGGTGTCATTAAGTGAAGTGTATGTTTTATCTCAGGTTTGGCTTCTCAAGTAATATACAACTTTGTAGTGTCATATTTATAGTATGTTATTTGGCAGAACCTGACTTTGGAATAAAAACCTTTAATAATATAGGCTTTATTTAACAATTACATCCAATTTTATGTTAGAGGAGGCAGGCATTGATTTGTGTTCCTAACAGGATTCCCTTCTTCTGAAGTGTAACAACATTTAACAGAAATATTACGGAGAAGAGCAACCCCCAGCAGACTAATTCCTCCAGGCTCCAGTCCAACTATCAGTACAAGATGGAAGTGCTCAGATACAAGTAAAGTCTGCTGAAATTAAGATTTTACCTAAAAAATGTTTATGCTCATGATTTAAATAGCTGCTAATGTTCTTGGTTTGGAAAGACTTGATTTTGCGAAGTATGCATCAAAGTACAGCGGCCCTTTAAATATTTAAAGGGATATTTTAGGCACATTTTGGTGTTTTGTATCAATTTTTTATCTAAAATAAAAGGGCCACTGAAGACATTTTGAGATCTGAAAGAGGGTATTTGTTAATGTTGAACAGTGTTTCTTTCTTTTAAAGGAAGCTCCTGGAGCAGAATATACTGATTTGATTGTATAACCTTCTTTGTGGGTTTGTCTCTGTCAGGCAATGAGCAGCTATACAGCGGTATGAGTCATAAGTGTCGGCCAATAAGATCGAGAGTTGTGCATATTCTGCCCCCACACAGGTATTTCCTGTTTCTTTAAATTTATTGCAAACTAATTTTAACTAAATATGTTTTCATTCAAAAAAATAAATAAAAAAAATACACATTTATAATGCTAAACACATGTTCTTTTAAATGCATGATAGAAACATTTGCATTCCATGTTCCTTTAATTAATTTTATGTTCCTCAGTGTAATTGTGATATAAAATGTACACTTCACTTACTTGGGGGGCTTCTTAAAAGTAACAGATTTTTATCTTCTGGAGCATCCTCTGGTCTCCCTAATGAAAAGGGCCATACTGCACAGCTGTGACCTTAAAGCATGCCCACGTGAAGCGCCTTCACACTATCTTCCTCATGATGCTCAGACACAGCATGTCATGGTCTGCTTGTTAGCAGCATAAGACACTGGTAATGGCTGTGCAAGATGGCACCTCTTATGAGGAAAAACTGTAAGAAAGGGGGAGGATCCATAAGATAAGAATCTGTTAATGTGGTTGCCTTAGATGCAAGTAAAGTGTGCTGTTATCTCAGATTTACATTATAGAGAATACGTTTAATTAAACATTTGCATGAAGCACAAGTGCCTAAAGACCCCCTTTAATGCTAGTACTCTATATTCCACTTGTAATATTCTTACTGCTTGTACAGAATGCATAGGGATAGCCTTGTAGCTGAGCACTGCCATCCTGTGGCAGCTTTTGAGAGTACACTCTGTCCCTTTGCGTGGCCGCACTTGTAACAACAAGTCTCAGACGCTGGGTGTGCGACTAATTGGGAGTCGTGGCCTTTTTGGGAGTATAGCCCAGAACAGACGGGATGTGATCTGCTGACAATACATGGTTTGTTCCACTTACTGTGAAACCAGTGGAAATCCATTTATTACTAATCAAGGGTCAAACAGAAACAGATCTGTCCCAGTGGATAACAGTATAGGGTCTTTCCACATTATAGAGTAATAAACGCACTGTCTGGAAATGTTACTGGAATAATAACACCCAAGACACTGTGTTCCCAGAATGCACTTTTACTTCGTACAGCAGTCAACATGTACATTTGCTTTGTCACATTCATTAATCAGCTGAAGGAAAATAAAAACACAATATTAAACGTATTTACCCTGTGCTATGAGAATCGTACGCCCTCGGTAGTGGGGGAGCACTTTATTATTCATTACTTTTATGGCTGCATACATTTTATTACGCAAGTGATAAATTATCCATAATTAACACTTGTGTCAAAATACAGGTTCTGGCTACATTCCTATAGTTTATTTGCGTTAAACATTTTGAGTGGAATTGCTGTATAACAGCGTAGAATTGTAACCACAAATTACACGGAAGTGTCCTAATGGTTTCGTAATGGCTTTATATGATTAAATATCGCACGTTGACGGGTGGTGAGAAAACACAAGGGCATGCCAAGGCCGAAAAGAATAATGATAAGAGGATAAGAATCAAATAATAATTAAACATGTTAGAAGAGAGGGAGGGCAATTTAAGGTATTTTACGCTTAAGACCCCAAACCTTAAAGCTCAATTATCCAAGTATTCCACTCAAAACTGGTACTTACATTAGTAGTAATACATTTATTGTTAGGTGTACTTGTCAATTCTGAAATAACCATTGCAGATGTCACTTTATCCATTAGTTTTATGTCTTAAGACTTAACTAGCACCATAATAATAATAATATATATATTTTTGTTTAAGTTGGGCACAATATGGCTGTAGAGTCCATGTACACACCAGACTGGCAGTAAAGGACTCTAAACCAGACTCTACAGAACTACATAGTAGGAACAGGACATTATGACCCAACTGCTAACTGCATCAGCCTTAATAAGAACTACATTACACAGCTGTCTGACACCCCATATATGTTCCTACAGGCCCATATGAGAAAGGTTAGAGGTTGTGATATATTCAGTTGTTTAATAGCTGAGACACTTAGCTTTTAAAACTTGCAAGCCTCCATTATTTGCCCCTTTTAGCTGCTATGACCACTGCAGCCATGCCTAGACTGGTCAGACCTTCTCCAATACCCCAGAAACATAATGGGGTGGAGAGAAGCAGCTCTTCTGGTCGTTGAAACACCACACTTCAAATATATGTTTTACAACCTGCACTGAAGTTATTATGAATCCGTTATTATTTAGACAAATAAACTATTATTGTATGTGCTCTACAGTGGCCCTTTAAGAGCTTGGTGTGGCATCCTCTGCAGTGCCACTTGGGCCCTTATACCCATCCTTAATCCTGAACAGACAGACTCCCTATTTTGTCCTTTGCTGCTTGTACATTCGCATCCTCTTTCACAGCCTTGGTGTAAACACGTTCTCCAAAAATGGTGCTTCCAACTCGGATATTGGTGGACCCAACTTCAATCTGGAAAGAAAGAGCGGCATGAGATTATGAGACAGAACTACAAATTAAAAGTACTCGTGAAAGGAGAACATACAGCAGTTTATCTGTAAGGTAATACAAGCAACACAAGACTGGTTCATGTGGCACCCAGATCTTCGAATGCTGCAGAACAGCGCACCGTCATCAGGGCCGAGAACTGCGCCCTGATGACGCTCTGTGCTCCAGCCTGCATCCCATCTGCCACAGAGGCTACTCGTATGGGAGCGCCGCCATCTCATTTACTGGACCTCTTTGGTAAGGTAAGGGTCTGACAGTGTGCCATATGGGTCAGGCATTGTGTGCATGTGTCACTAGGAGCATGTTGCATTGCATGTTTATCACACATGCAAATAATGACAGTGACATGTAGTGATAAACATGCAATGCAACATGCTCCTACTGACACATGCCAGTCCCACATGGCACACTGTCAGCCCCTTACCTTGGCATACTCCAGCAAGCAGGTGAGATGAGGGCGCTCACGCATGAGAAGCCTCTGTGGCAGATTGGATGCAAGCTGGAGCGCATAGAGTCAGAGAGTTCTCCAGAGAGTGAAGGACGTGCCATCGGTTTATGTATACCTCATGTCATAAAATCATGATTGGTTGGGACCACACAGCAATATTCTATTTAGCTCAGTGGAGGAATCTATACCACGCTGCTCGGAATTGATAACATTCACTGCCATAATTCACTGCACAATTACTTATATTAACTTTCTAGGAAATATTTTGTCCATTCTAGCTCTTTCGTAAGCATGCTGTAAATCAGCTTTGCTTTAAAAGCTTAGTTTGCATCCAACCAAAATTCAAGCTTCTCTTGCTATGCATCCTTGCATACTTTTAAAATGTATCCATATCAGGGCTGTTGACAGGGGAGAGGAGCTACTTATGTGAAGGGCCCTCCCTAGAAGTCAGGTGGAAGGATCTCTTGAACATATTGACAGCCATCATTTAGTAAATTCATAGTTATTCTATTAGTAGAGAACGTTTTTTTAAAATAATTTTACTTACAAATCTTCATATTTTTATTGGGATATTACTGTCCTACCATAACGGAGTCCTCTGTCGTGTTCTAGCATAATAAGGAGCAATGGTAGATGCCATGCTATACTGACAAGTGCAATAACGCTTTGAATACTCATTGATATTGTAGTAATGTTTTGTAAAGTTGTCTCTACAAGGCAAAGGATGAACTTACCGCATGCTCAAAGTCCATGGACATTCCCATGCTGAGTTCAACAGAGTCCACTTGAAGCCCAAGCTTGGAGCAAACCTCCTGACGCTGAGCCAGCAGCAACTGGACAGAGAGATCAACATGAAAATATGCTCTTAGTTGTAGACCACCATCCCATTGCTAGCCATTGTATCCCAATAATCTTTGGAAAGCAAATAAAGTAACAATAAAATCACAAATTAATAAATTATTAAAAGGCTGCTCTGAAGGTTAAATACAGTTGTATGTTGCTTTCCATGGTAAGCGCCCTTCTCTTGCAGAGCACTCACCTATTTGGACTAAATGCTGCCTAATTCATGTCTCAATTTGACCCATTAAGCCAACCCACTACCTCAGGTCCTGCCTAGCCCTCCAAGTTATTGGAAACTTGATGGGTTAGAGTAGATTAAGGATAGAACGAGTGCCCAAAACACAGTCTCCACCCAGGCATCAATCTCCACACTGCAATGCTGTCTAGCCTTTCACCCTACCGCCAGCAAATATACACCCACTATCCAACAATCATCCACCTTTCCCATCAAGAATCCCCCAAAACAGGGCATCACCCACTTTGTCGCTAGCCGCAGAAAAACAAATGACTTATCTGCTTCTACACTAGACTATAAGTACCTGGAAGTCTGGGTTAGGTCCATCTTTAAGGTCATGATCAAAGCTTCCGATTGTCATTAATCCAACAAACTCCAGGCCAGGACATTTCTCAATGATATGCTGCACCAGCCCCACTGTTTCACTTGGGTGGAGGCCATGTTTACCTAAAAAATACACACCCTGTGGGGTGAATTTGTTGTCTCCAATATCTTGGAGATTCAGGTTATTAACTTCACCACAGACTACAAACAAGGTCACTTACTGTCCTCACTGCTTGTGTTGACTTGCACCATGACTTTTAACCTCTCTGATGACCCCTTCTTTTGCCATGAACCGTTTACCTTGTCTGCCAGTTTCACAGAGTCTATGGTTTCCAACATGTGAAGGTTTGGGACAGCTGGGGGAATGGAAAAACAAAAAAGAGAGTTGGAGTTAAAAAACACAAACTAGACACTACCATGGTGGCAGAAGAAAGAGGTCAGAGGTAACGACACTGATGTTCAATTGGGTTATCTTATTGTGAGTACAATATGGAGTTTTTTCCAATATATAAGGTTCTTTTAATGGAAGTAATATTTATAATATTCATTTATGAACCTCTTGGATTTTATAGTTTTGCATATATATATATATATATATATATATATATATATATATATATATATATATATATATATATATACACACATTGATTATTAATGAGTATTGCAATATAATTTGATACATTTTGTATTGGACAAACGTCTTATTTATAATGACGAGCTTTCGAGATGCCTAACCTCCCTTTCTCAAGTCTCAAGCAATACTAACATGAGATGGAACCCTCAGCTTGAATAATAACAGCAGATGCAGATAGAGTGGAAACAGCATCTGACATCATCAGGTAAATACATATATGGGGAATAAACACAACATAACAAAGGAAACATATATACACATATACATCAATGTATACATGAAAAAGCAGTGTACTGTAGTCCACAGTGATATATTTCCTGTTGGAAAAACACCTCACTAAGAGTGCTAAGTCTGTATAGTATAAGAAGAAGAAAAAAAATAATCACATGAAATTCTGAAAGCCCAAGTCTATATTAAGTCCTGTGTTTTTAGTGTTGAAGAATGTGATCATCTTTATTTCAAATGCTTTTCTCTCTTGGATGCTTTTAAATTTTCCTCTGAGTATTTTGACTTAAGTTTTGGATGGAGTGAGCTTTCTGGCTAAAATGGTGTCCTACAATAACAGTCTTCATTATGTTTTCTTTTTGAATGCCTGTGTAAATTCATCCTTAAATGCATTTTTTGGATGGTTTCTCCAATGTAACAACCTGTGTCACATATATTACATTGTATTATATAAACCACATTGAACGATGTATATGAATATGATTCTTTGATGTCATAGGTCTTGTTGTTATGTGTGGCTGTATCATCATTACAAATGTGCTGACATAATTTACAGGCACGTTTGTTACAAGGTTTAGTTCCATTTTTTGTATTCAGTTGTTCATTGGCCAATTTTCTGCTGACAAGTTTTTGTTTCAGGTTTGGTGGTTGTTTAAATGCAAGGATGGGAGGTTTTGGGAATATATATATTTTAATTCAGTATCTTCAATTAGTAATGGTTGTAAATCTTTGATTATTTTCCGAATTTTCTCTAAAATTGGATGGTATGTGGTCACTAGAGGTATACGTGAAGTAGTTTCTTTTGTTTTGTAGTTTAATAGGTGTTCTCGGGGTATTTTGATGGCAATTTATATTTTTGGGGTAATAATACGGGGTTTGTAACCCTTTTGTTTGAAAGATTCAGACAGTGTTTTCAAATTTTTATCACGGTCTCCAGTGTTTGAACAAATCCGATGGTATCTAATAGCTTGACTATGGATGATGGCTTGTTTGGTGTGGGAGGGATTGAAACTGGAGCGGTGTAGGTAATTACATCTGTCTGTAGGTTTCCTATATATAGATGAGTGGAGAGTGCCATTGGTGATGGATATAGTAGTGTCTAGAAAGTTTACCTGTTCTGTGGAGAAATCCATTTTAAGTTTTATAGATGAATGGAAGGTGTTGAATGAATTATGAAAGTCTCTGAGTTTGCTTTCTCCTTCTGTCCAGATGAACAGATCATCTATGTAACAGTAGTATTTGTATGGTTTGTAAATGGATACAGATAAGAAGGTTTCTTCTAGATTGGCCATAAATAGATTTGCATATTGTTGAGCCATTTTGGTACCCATGGCAGTCCCCATCATCTGTAGGTAGGTATCTTGGTTAAAAGTAAAATAGTTGTGGGTAAGGATATAGTCTATTAGTTTAACAATAATATCAGAGTTATATTTATTGTTTTGCTTGTTTGTTATAAGAAACCTACAGCATGCCTCAGTGCCATCTTTGTGTGGGATATTACTGTAAAGAGACTCTACATCCATGGTAACAAGTAGTGTGTTAGCAGGTAGGTCTTTAACTTGACTGAGTTTGTTGAGAAAGTCAGTGGTGTCTTGTATATAGCTACTGGTGTTACTAACTAATGGTTTAAGGATGTTTTCAATAAATCCAGATATCTGTTCAGTCAGTGTGTCCATACCTGTAACAATTGGTCTCCCTGGGTTGCCTGGTTTATGGATTTTTGGCAGTAAGTAGAAAGTTCCAGTTGTAGGATTGGCGGGGATTAGTTGTTCTAATTCCGGATGTATATTTTTAGGGAATGTTTTGAGGAGTTTATACTATACAGACTAGTTACTCTTAGTGAGGTGTTTGTCCAACAGGAAATATATCAATGCGGACTACAGTGCTCTGCTTTTTCATGTATATATTGATGTATATGTGTATTTAATATGTGTATATATGTTTCCTTTGCTATGTTGTGTTTATTCCCCATATTTGAATTTACCTGATGATGTCAGATGCTGTTTCCACTCTCTCTGCATCTGCTGTTATTATTCATACTGAGGGTTCCATCTCATGTAGTATTGCTTGAGACTTGATAAAGAGAGGTTAAACCTCTCGAAAGCTCGTCATTATAAATAAGACGTTTGTCCATTACAAAATTCATTATTAATCTATCTATATATATATATATATATATATATATATATATATATATATATATACACACTATATATATATTGATTAATATTTACTAAATTACTGGACATTCAGGGCTGCTTCACTCTTTAATTATATATATATATATATATATATATATATATATACACATATATATATATATATATATACACATATATATATATATATACACACACACACACACATACACACATACACACACCACAAAAAATATTTTGCAGCTTTTATATGCAATTATTCTTTGCGGTGTGGCTCAATTTTGCTTTCTTCCTTGTTGCTGCTTGTTATTTTCTCAGGCTGGTGTATCCTTGTAAACTAATGAATTTATGTTTATCACTGCCAGATGCAAATGCCACATCCCCAGTGCACACACAGTTCCTGCATATACAAAGTCTCCTCCAACCACAGGGTCTTGATCGGACAAAATGGTAGAATCCAAGGCAGCAGTGTTTTATGCTCCCAGTATTACTTGCGATTGTCCTTGCTATAGAGGTGACACCACCCAACTGGGAGGCAGCCTAAACCATAAAAAGGTGGAGGAAATCAAGAAGAAAAAGAAACTTGAGCACCGCTGTCATACTTTTGACATCAACATGGAAGGTATAACTTTAGACATGAATGTACTGATTAATATGTGGAACCTATGCTAGGGATTTGTGCACCTCCCCCTCGGACCTTACCAACTAGCTTATTGATATGGGTCTTCTGCAGATGTCCAATGAAGTGCCATTTGATCTCAGGGCAAGAAGACAAAACCTGAAAGATTAAAATGACAGTACACAATTAGCAATTATTTCACAACTAACACACAAACTCCAGTAATACGTGAATTGCTTCACCAAAATGGCAGCATTGACCGAGACTACAACATAACAAAATTCTGTTTTCAGACTAATTTCCCAGTCCTCAACATTATTCCCAAATAAAATTATAACCCACAATTGTAAGAGAAATATTTACGTAAAGTGTTTGCCAGTTACTCCTCCGTGATTGTGGAGAGCAGAAACACAAGTTGTGACACTGAGCTCTGTGGGCTGGTTGGATCAAACATTTAAGCGTGATATATATTTTTTTTGCGTAATTTCCGACTCCCCGTGACTCATTAAACCTAACACACCAGGACATCTTTATATTCATGGTCATGCTGATCCACTTGGTATTCATGGCACTGGAGTGGGTTGCCAGTTCCTTCTCCAGTGTGCCACAGCATACAGCTCCTGGTATTCCTAGGTGGTCCCCCATCCAAGTACAGACCAGGCCCAACCCTGCTTGGCTTCAGGGTGGTGTGATCTCTTGGTTCCCTGACTTGGAATTGAACCCAGGTCGCAGTGGTGAAAGGACCGAATCTTAACCACTGGACCATCAGGGAACCTTATAGTAATAATAGGCAAGTGTGCACTTGAGGACACACCTGACCTAGAGTCACTAAATCATGTGATGTGGATGAGATGGCGGAGAGGACCAATACTCCTGGCAAGGGAAGTCTTAGTGTTTGTCCAATATACTGTGCCTGTCACTTACATGTTGTTTTGTAGCAGTGTATTTTACGTCCATTGCTGAATTCATTAAATGGACAGCTTACAGCTTCTATGCTTGGGGTTCGTTGCTGTATTAGTGACAACCAACCTTTCCCCACTGTGATGACTCCATAAGGTAACTTACTTCCTTATAATATAATACACAGCTTTAAGCAAAGATCAGGATGGATTATCCTACCCACAGACAGCTGTTTCGAGGTTACTGTCTCATCAGCGTGGGGCCGGTTCCAAGCTTTCGTAGTAGATTTTGTGAGGAGGTAGTTTAACACAGCAATCATTTACCTTACGGTGGGCAAAAGAGCGATAGAAGCCCTCCACCATACAGTAGTACAGTAAATAAATAAATAGTATTTTTATGAAGGTAGTAATAGATTTTAAGTGCACATAGTATCCCAATCTTACTTTTTTTCTCATTTGAAATAGGAAAGTGCTTTATTGATTAATAAAATGACATTAGGGCAAAATTGACACACCCAAGTACACAATAATTAGAGAATAAAAAGTGACTATTATTATAAAAATATAATAATAACACTTTCACCTGTGTTAAAAGAATCTGATAACAAGAGCGACTTCTAAAAACAATATTCTGGGGCCACAAATGCACACTGACAGAAAATGAAAATGTCATACAACTTACATTTGTATTTGAAGCCTTGTCAACCAGCTCTTGAACCTAAAGACAGAGAGCCTGGCATTAAATGGTGGAAGTGACGTCAGGCCGGGAATATTCACTGCATTGTGGTGCATTAATAAATGATATATTAGCAACAAACAATAAATTCAAGAGACTCTTAAAGCAAAAAATGTTTTATAGAAAAGTTTTTAACTATGTAAACACATTAATTTTATCCTCCTCCATGTGTGGTATAAAACATACACTTAAATTACTTTTAAGAAGCTTCAAGAGTAACAGATTCTCTGCTTTTCGAACTCTCATGTATGGTGCTATGTTGCACAGCTGGGACCTAAAGGGGAGAGCTTCACACTGCCATTGTAATGCTGCTGCGTCTGGGCACACAGCATGTCACTGTTTATTTGCCAACAGCATTACACGGAGTGTGAAGCACATCCCCTGTGCCACTTAGGTCACAGATGTAAAATATATGACAGCATGCTTAATAGAGAACAGGAAGAAAGGGGGAAGTTCCAGGAGCTAAGAAATTGTTACCTGAAGTATACATTTTATATCACAATTACATTCAGGATATACAATTTATGAGGATAATGTAGACGACAAGACACTTACATAGTTCTCCCCGAAGTACCTCTGGCCTTGTCTGTAAGCGTCAATCACCATATCAGGGGGCTTTGTTTTACTGACCGCCACCAACCTGGGCTCTCTGTGTGGAAGAGTCTGTATAACATGCAAATGATGAGAAGGTGCTATGACATCAGCAACAGGCAGAATCCAAGTGTGACCTCATCCTGATACACAGACATTACATATACACTGACATCAGCAACAGGTACTACCCATGACTGACCATATCCTGATACACAGACATTATATATACACTGACATCAGCAACAGGCACTATCTATGTGTGACCTCATCCTGATACACAGACATTATATATACACTGACGTCAGCAACGGGCACTACCCATGTGTGACCTCATCCTGATACACAGACATTATATATACACAGACATCAGCAACAGGCACTATCCATGTGTGACCTCATCCTGATACACAGACATTATATATACACTGACATCAGCAACAGGCACTATCCAAGTGTGACCTCATCCTGATACACAGACATTATATATACACGGACGTCAGCAACAGGCACTATCTATGTGTGACCTCATCCTAATACACAGACATTATATATACACTGACGTCAGCAACAGGCACTATCTATGTGTGACCTCATCCTAATACACAGACATTATATATACACGGACGTCAGCAACAGGCACTATCCAAGTGTGACCTCATCCTGATACACAGACATTATATATACACTGACGTCAGCAACAGGCACTATCCATGTGTGACCTCATCCTGATACACAGACATTATATATACACTGATGTCAGCAACAGGCACTATCCAAGTGTGACCTCATCCTGATACACAGACATTATATATACACTGACATCAGCAACAGGCACTACCCATGACTGACTATATCCTGATACACAGACATTATATATACACTGACGTCAGCAACAGGCACTATCCATGTGTGACCTCATCCTGATACACAGACATTATATATACACTGACGTCAGCAACAGGCACTATCCAAGTGTGACCTCATCCTGATACACAGACATTATATATACACACTGACATCAGCAACAGGCACTATCCATGTGTGACCTCATCCTAATACACAGACATTATATATACACCGACATCAGCAACAGGCACTATCCAAGTGTGACCTCATCCTGATACACAGACATTATATATACACACTGACATCAGCAACAGGCACTATCCAAGTGTGACCTCATCCTGATACACAGACATTATATATACACTGACATCAGCAACAGGCACTATCTATGTGTGACCTCATCCTAATACACAGACATTATATATACACTGACGTCAGCAACAGGCACTATCCATGTGTAACCTCATCCTGATACACAGACATTATATATACACTGACATCAGCAACAGGCACTATCCAAGTGTGACCTCATCCTGATACACAGACATCAGCAACAGGCACTATCCAAGCGTGACCTCATCCTAATACACAGACATTATATATACACTGACATCAGCAACAGGCACTACCCATGACTGACTATATCCTGATACACAGACATTATATATACACTGACATCAGCAACAGGCACTATCCATGTGTGACCTCATCCATATACACAGACATTATATATACACCGACATCAGCAACAGGCACTATCCATGTGTGACCTCATCCTAATACACAGACATTATATATACACCGACGTCAGCAACAGGCACTATCCAAGTGTGACCTCATCCTGATACACAGACATTATATATACACCGACATCAGCAACAGGCAGAATCCAAGTGTGACCTCATCCTGATACACAGACATTATATATACACTGACATCAGCAACAGGCACTATCCATGTGTGACCTCATCCTAAAACACAGACATTATATATACACTGACGTCAGCAACAGGCACTAACCATGTGTGACCTCATCCTGATACACAGACATTATATATACACTAACGTCAGCAACAGGCACTATCTATGTGTGACCTCATCCTAATACACAGACATTATATATACACTGACGTCAGCAACAGGCACTATCCAAGTGTGACCTCATTCTAATACACAGACATTATATATACACTGACGTCAGCAACAGGCACTATCCAAGTGTGACCTCATCCTAATACACAGACATTATATATACACCGACATCAGCAACAGGCACTATCCAAGTGTGACCTCATCCTGATACACAGACATTATATATACACTGACATCAGCAACGGGCACTATCTATGTGTGACCTCATCCTAATACACAGACATTATATATACACTGACGTCAGCAACGGGCACTAGCCATGTGTCTTCTCATCACACACACCTGTCACCTAATCACATATATAGTTGTGAGCAGGCGGGTTGTTGCTAATGCTGCAGGCTCGCAAAATGTACGGACTTACAAGAAACAAATATGAGACGCGGAACTTAAAAAAAAAAAACATTACGACCTCGCAAAAATGCGACCTTACCGCCCGAAACCAGCGCACATGAAAACATAAAAAAAAAAAAACTAAATACACGCAACAAATACATAAAAAGCTTACCCACAACAAGGGGGGGGCACCCAGGACCTCAGAAACTGAAGATACACATCAATTTAAGTTGAAATAGAAGAGTTTAAACACCCGAAAATCGCCTAAGCGAGAGAAAAAATGGCTGCCGAAAAAAAACAAAAACGAGGCTACAGCACTCTAAAGACGCAAAACACCAAACACAGATTTTCCCAAAAAGACGGACGCAATCCAAGAACAAGCACGCCAAATCAGCCACACAGACGCGTACCACACATTAGGCGCCATTTTACAACACTAACTTACACAATGCGGAAGTACACAGCTACCCTAACGGATTTTGCTCACACACACACACACACTATTTACACTGCACACATTATTGACTTTTACACAGCAGCTCAACAGCCCTCAAAACACAAATTGTATACTGCAGCAACATCAAAACAGATTGCCAGCTCTTCTGCACAATGCTTCCTGCATATATTACTTTAAACAATGCTCATAGCACACAAACAACCACCAACCTCACAATGAGCGCCGAAGCATCTTGGAACACCAACAAAATTTACCGCCCTTACAATCTTATTGCCGTCATATTTTGAAGGGCAAGTCGCTAGTACTCAATATAATGCAGTGACATTCCAGCCTTTGACAAAGTTGTGGACGCGGCGAAATGGCCATTAGGTGCTCAGTGGTTGGTCTTTACCGTTTCTCAGCTGCATTAAGATGTAAGATATGTTGAGGGGTTCCCTAGTAAGGGCCACATACTGGAGGAAAGATTGGTTATAATGTATGACCTTACATGCATTGTCACCAGCTCATATTATCAAGATCTTTTCCACTGTCATAGAGATTATATTTATGGAATGATGTTGATGAGGTTTATTCTTTTTGACATTATAACTATAACTAGCGAATTGCCTGTCAAAAAATGATTGGCATGAAATCGTAAGGCAGGGAATGTTGTTTTATCCATTTTTTACCGTGAGGACCTTCGGCGCTCATTGCGTGGCTTTTTTTTTTTTTTATTAGAGTGGCTTTTTTTGTGTATATGTATTGTTGTATGCCAATGAAATAATGAATGAATATACTTTACCTATTCCTAAGTAATATATGCAGGAAGCATTGTGCTGAAGAGCTGACAATCTGTTTCTATGTTTCTGAAGCATCCAATGTAAGTTTTGGAGCTAAGGCGTGTCAGCAGTGTGTGCAGTGTAAAATATTCTGCGTGCGCGAGGTAAAGCCGTTACTGTAGCTGTGTACTTGCGCATTGTGTAAGTTAGTGTTGTGAAATGGCGCGAATGTGTCTGTGTTACGCTGGTGTGTATGTTGTAGCGTCCTTGCTAATGGTGTATCTTGTACCTCGTACGGATTTTTTGAAAAGCCGTATGTGCTTGGTGCTGTTTTGCGTGTTTAGGGTCTTGTTGCCTCGTTTTCGTTTTTTTCAGCGGCCAATTTTTCTCTCGCTTAGGGGATTTTCGTGTGTGTAAACTCGTGAATTTGGACTTAAAAATTGAGGTGTAACGTCACTTGCAGAGGTCCTGGGTGCCCCCACCCCACCTTGCTCTGTGTAAGCTTTTTATGTATTTTTTGTGTGTATTTATTCTGTTTTTAATGTTTTCAGGTGCGCGCGGTTCAGCCGTTAAGGTCGTATTTTTGCGAGATTGTAATGTTTTTTTTTTCTAAGTCCCGAAGTTCGTATTTTTGGTAAAGTGCCGCTTGTGTGGGTGTTTGAGGCGCCGTAGAGCCTCCACCTCCAAATATGCGGCCCCTCGCTTCGCACACACCTGCCACCTTATACACAGCAAAATGCGCGCGCACACCTGCCACCTTATACACAGGAGAATGCACACCTGCCACCTTATACACAGCAAAATGCGAGCGCACACCTGCCACCTTATACACAGGAGAATGCACACCTGCCACCTTATACACAGGAGAATGCACACCTGCCCCCTTATACACAGCAAAATGCGCGAGCGCACACCTGCCACCTTATACACAGGAGAATGCACACCTGCCCCCTTATACACAGCAAAATGCGCGCGCGCACACCTGCCCCCTTATACACAGCAAAATGCGCGCGCGCCTGCCCCCTTATACACAGCAAAATGCGCGCGCGCACACCTGCCCCCTTATACACAGCAAAATGCGCGCGCGCACACCTGCCCCCTTATACACAGCAAAATGCGCGCGCGCACACCTGCCCCCTTATACACAGCAAAATGCGCGCGCGCACACCTGCCCCCTTATACACAGCAAAATGCGCGCGCGCACACACCTGCCCCCTTATACACAGCAAAATGCGCGCGCGCACACACCTGCCCCCTTATACACAGCAAAATGCGCGCGCGCACACACCTGCCCCCTTATACACAGCAAAATGCGCGCGCGCACACACCTGCCCCCTTATACACAGCAAAATGCGCGCGCGCACACCTGCCCCCTTATACACAGCAAAATGCGCGCGCACACCTGCCCCCTTATACACAGCAAAATGCGCGCGCACACCTGCCCCCTAATACACAGTATAATGCGCACACACACACCTGCCCCCTAATACACAGTACAATGCACACACACACCTGCCCCCTAATACACAGTATAATGCGCACACACACCTGCCCCCTAATACACAGTATAATGCGCACACACACCTGCCCCCTAATACACAGTATAATGCGCACACACACCTGCCCCCTAATACACAGTATAATGCGCACACACACCTGCCCCCTAATACACAGTATAATGCACACGCACACCTGCCCCCTAATACACAGTACAATGCGCACACACACACCTGCCCCCTAATACACAGTATAATGCGCACACACACACCTGCCCCCTAATACACAGTACAATGCACACACACACACCTGCCCCCTAATACACAGTATAATGCGCACACACACCTGCCCCCTAATACACAGTATAATGCGCACACACACACCTGCCCCCTAATACACAGTATAATGCGCACACACACACCTGCCCCCTAATACACAGTATAATGCGCACACACACACCTGCCCCCTAATACACAGTATAATGCACACACACACCTGCCCCCTAATACACAGTGTAATGCACACACACACCTGCCCCCTAATACACAGTATAATGCACACACACACCTGCCCCCTTATACACAGTATAATGCACACACACCTGCCCCCTAATACACAGTATAATGCACACACACACCTGCCCCCTAATACACAGTATAATGCACACACACCTGCCCCCTAATACACAGTATAATGCACACACACCTGCCCCCTAATACACAGTATAATGCACACACACCTGCCCCCTAATACACAGTATAATGCACACACACCTGCCCCCTAATACACAGTATAATGCACACACACCTGCCCCCTAATACACAGTATAATGCGCACACACACACCTGCCGCCTAATACACAGTATAATGCACACACACACCTGCCGCCTAATACACAGTATAATGCACAGAAACCTCCTGCTAATACACAGTAGAATACACACAAATTTCACCTAATACACAATATAATACACACACCTACTCCTCATAATACACACACACCTCACCTCCTCCTAATACACAGCAGCATGTGATTCCCTGTGTATTAGAAGGTGGACCTGCCATTTTCAATAAGTCTGGATACTGTTGTAATTCCTTTTAATTACCCTATCCCCCTCCCTGTATCAAGACCCATTACCTGTGCTCTCCTGGATACAGCATGCTGCACCTTCTCCCGCACACACTGTAAAGCTCTCCCTATCTCTTCTGACATGCTTGCTTTCCACATTCTCTCCTCTGCCATTTCCGCTTTCCCCAGCTTCCAAAACCAAGCTTTCATCTCACAGCCAATTGCATGAGAGTTTCACATTCCTCGGCCAATCATAGCACAGAACCAAAGAGAAGGGAGGCGGGAATAAGATGACAGATGGGGTAAACTAACGGCCATATTGAGAAGGTCAGTCCACAAATGTTAGCCACCTTGAATGCAGTGAGGGATCACAAATCAAAGACCTTTTAAGTTATATTATGTAAAAAATAACCATGCTTTTATTAGCTCTGCTGTAAATACAAATATTACAGTACTTTTGGACAGATGCTTTTCAAAATAAAAATGTAGCTTTTATGTAAAAAGTACCTGTTGCTGTGAGTAGGCTGTCATTTTAAGGCCTACATTTATAATGTCCTCCTGAAGAATTACATTTGATGATGAGCAAAATGCTTTAGGCTGTAAACAAAAATAATGCAGCCACTGATTAAATACCTTTTATATGCAATTATGTTGTATAAAAGGTTTGTGAGCTGGTTTGGGGTCTGTTTACAAGTGGATTTACCTTAAAAAGTAAAGGCTAATAAACTGCAGAGTGCACTAATTGTGCCCAGGTGAGAGGGGTGTGGCGTGACTGTTGAACTTGTATAAAAGGTTTGTGAGCTGGTTTGGGGTCTGTTTACAAGTGGATTTACCTTACAAGTAAAAGCTGATAAACTGCAGAGTGCACTAATTGTGCCCAGGTGAGAGGGGTGTGGCTTGACTGTTGAACTTGTATAAAAGGTTTGTGAGCTGGTTTGGGGCCTGTTTACAAGTGGATTTACCTTACAAGTAAAGGCTGATAAATTGCAGAGTGCACTAATTGTGCCCAGGCGAGAAGGCAGAAGTTAATAGAAACCGGAGAAGGGGAACTTGTGAGCTTGCGAACATTTTCAGTATCAAGTGCAATTCTAGTAAAAGACGAGGAGTTTAAATAAAAGGAGGGCCTTCAAAGAAAAGGGAGGGCAGATTTATAGTGCAAAGGAGGAAAACTTTATATAAATATATTCTATTATATTCTTTATTTTTCCCACTGAAATTTCGTAGACAATAATAATAATTATGAGTCAGTCCAGTGGCAACCTTATTCAGTGTACATCCTGTCAAATGTATGCACTACTGGAACAGATGATCCAGGGTCCATACCTCTGTGACAGGTGTGAGCATGTTGCCTCTTTGGAAGCTCAAATTGAAGATCTGGAGAGGAGAATTGCAGCACTTAGTGATACTGCTCCACTGGAAAGGGAGTTGGTGCTCACGGAGCACAGTTTAGCTGGGCCTAGTATGGAGGGAGGAGCTGGGGCTAGTGAGGATGGCCAGGGAGGTAGCTGGGTTACAGTTAGAAGGGGAATCAGAGGGTACAGGAGGAGGCAGGCCAGTTCTGAGTTGGCAAACAACAACAGATTTGCCAGATTGAGTGAAACTGTTGGGGATGTCCATTCAGGAATGGCAATGCCAGATAGAGCTGTTCCCTCTAACAGCCGGGCGAACAGCTCTACTGGAGAAGAGGGAGGGCAGAATAGGCAGAGCAACAGACATGTTTTGGTGGTAGGGGACTCTATTATTAGGAAGGTAGACAGGGTAATTTGTCACCCAGATCCCAGCAATCGAACAGTTTGCTGTCTCCCGGGTGCTCGGGTTTGGCATGTTGTGGATCGGGTGGATAAATTATTGGGAGGGGCTGGTAATGAACCGGCGGTCTTGGTACACATTGGTACCAATGACAAAGTTAGTGGAAGATGGAGCGTCCTAAAGAATGATTTTAGAGAATTAGGGAATAAGCTTAAAGCAAGGACCTCCAAGGTAGTATTTTCTGAGATACTACCAGTGCCACGTGCTAGCCCAGGGAGGCAGAAGGAGCTTAGGGAGGTTAATGCGTGGCTAAAAAAGTGGTGCAGTGCAGAGGGTTTTGGGTTTTTAGAGCACTGGGCTGACTTCTCACTTGGGTACAATCTCTATAGCAGGGATGGATTGCACCTTAATGATGAGGGCGCTTTTGTGCTAGGGAATAGGATGGTAGAACGGCTGGGGGAGTTTTTAAACTTGTAGGTGGGGGGAGGGACTATATAGAAGTAATGGGGTAAATAGGGTAGAGAGGGAAAGGGATGAATTATTTACCCATGGGGGAGGAGAAGGGGGGAGGGTTACAATAGAAAGTAGGGAGATATTAATAGGGGCCTCAAATAGTGGCAGGCACTTCACATCAGCAGAGCCATAGCAACATAAAGTGTATGATTGCAAACGCAAGAAGTTTGCCTGGGAAAATGGATGAGCTAGAAATATTAGCAGTACAAGAAAAATGGGGCTTAATAGGCATTACGGAAACATGGTGGGATGAATCTCATGACTGGACTGTTAATCTGGATGGTTATAACCTATTTAGGAAAGATAGGGGAAATGGTAAAAGAGGAGGAGGGATCTGTCTTTATGTTAAGCCTGAATTTAAGCCTATAGTTAGAGAAGATATTTATGCTGGCACTAACGGCATCATTGAATCCTTGTGGGTTGAGCTAAATAGTGGAGGAGCTAATTCTAAATGCATATTGGTGGGAGTATGCTATAAACCCCCAAATATAGCTGAAAGTGAGGAAATACAATTATTGTTACAGATTGGAAATGCAGCTAAGCATGGGCAAGTTCTAATAATGGGAGACTTTAATTACCCTGATATAAACTGGAAAAACGAGACCAGCAGCTCAGCTAAGGGGAGCAGGTTCTTGAGTACACTCAGGGATCATTATCTAGCCCAGGTAATACAAGAACCTACTAGAAATGGGGCCATCTTGGATTTAGTCATCACAAGTAATATTGATATAATATCAAATGTAAAAATAGGGGAACCCTTGGGGAACAGTGATCACAACACAGTCTCATTTGAGATTGAATACAAAAAACAGAGTTGTAAGGGGCCAACAAAAACTCTAAATTTTAAAAGGGCTAACTTTAATGGGCTACGGGCAGCAATACAACATATAGACTGGGACAAAGAACTTACAGGGAAGAATACTGAAAATAAATGGACAACATTCAAATCCTTACTAAATAAACATACTCATCAGCATGTACCATGTGGAAATAAAATAAATAGGAGTAAATCACATCCCATGTGGCTTAACAATGACTTAAAGATCATGATGAGGAAAAAGAAATATGCATTTAAATTATACAAGAAGGAGGGAACAGAGGCATCTTTATGTGACTATAAGGAAATCAACAAGGCTTGCAAAAGGGCTATTAGACTGGCTAAAATAGAAAATGAGAAGTCAGTTGCAATGGAAAGTAAGACTAACCCTAAAATATTTTATAAATATATTAATGGGAAGAAGGTGAGGAAGGAAGCTATAGGAACATTACAATGTGACACAGGCCATCTGATAATTAGTGACCAGGAAAAGGCAGATGAGCTAAATAGGTTCTTTTCGTCGGTTTACACAAGGGAGGTACCAGTGGTTGGGACACTGCAACATAATGGGGCTACACTACCTTCACTAAATAATTGGTTAACGCAGGAAGAAATACAAAAGAGGTTGGAGAAAATAAATGTTAATAAAGCCCCAGGTCCTGATGGAATACATCCAAGGGTACTGAGGGAGCTGGGTTCTGTAATAGCCAAACCATTATATCTAATCTTTAAAGACTCGCTCACTACAGGGTCTCTACCAGATGACTGGAGAAAAGCAGAGGTGATACCTATATTTAAGAAGGGATCTAGAGCAAATCCGGGGAATTATAGACCAGTGAGCCTCACTTCTGTAGTTGGGAAGCTTTTAGAAGGGTTAATAAGGGACAGAATACAAGAATATGTCTATTTGAACAGGATCATAGGTAGCAGTCAACATGGATTTATGAAGGAAAGGTCGTGTCAGACCAATCTAATTAGTTTTTATGAGGAGGTTAGTAGGAACTTGGATCAGGGCAACTCAGTGGATGTAGTCTTTTTAGATTTTTCAAAGGCATTTGATACAGTGCCACATGGAAGACTAGTGAGCAAACTAAGGGATACAGGAATTGCAGTAAATATCTGCTCATGGATCGAGAGCTGGCTAAAAGACAGGAAGCAAAGGGTTGTTGTAAATGGAACATACTCCGATTGGTCTAATGTGATAAGTGGGGTTCCTCAGGGCTCAGTATTGGGTCCTCTCCTTTTTAACATATTTATTAATGACATTGAAGTAGGACTCGAATGTAGTGTCTCCATTTTTGCTGATGACACTAAGTTGTGCAAGGTAATAAAATCAGATAATGATGTACTTTCCGTACAAAAGGATTTGCATAAATTAGAGAAATGGGCGGCTAAATGGCAGATGAGATTTAATACAAATAAATGTAAGGTTATGAATTTGGGAAGGAACAATAGCCAAGCAATCTATAATCTTAATGGAGCAAATCTAGGGGTATCAGATATTGAAAGGGATTTAGGAGTACTAGTGGACAACCACCTAGGTAACAGCGCTCAAAGCCAAGCAGCGGCTGCAAAGGCAAATAAAATATTAGCATGTATTAGGAAGGGTATAGAAGCCAGGGAAGAAGATATAATTCTGCCACTATACAAATCTCTAGTACGCCCTCATTTGGAATATGGAGTACAATTTTGGGCACCACCTCACAAAAAAGACATTTTAGAGCTGGAAAAAGTACAGAGAAGGGCTACAAAACTAATAAGGGGAATGGAGGGGCTAAGTTATGAAGAAAGACTAGCAAAATTAAACTTATTTTCGCTAGAAAAAAGGCGTCTAAGAGGAGATATGATTACGTTATTTAAATACATCCAGGGTCAATATAAGGCTTTGTCAAGTGGACTTTTTGTAGCAAGAGATTTTCAACTGACAAGAGGACATTGAGGTTAGAGGAAAAAAGATTTCACCTTAAACAAAGAAAAGGGTTCTTCACAGTTAGGGTGGTTAAACTGTGGAATTCTCTACCAAAGGAGGTGGTGACAGCGAATTCGATAGATAACTTCAAAAAGGGGTTAGATATATTTCTGAATAAAGAGGGCATTCAAGGCTATCCTAGATAACTAGCGAGGAATATTGATCCAGGGAGAAATTTGATCGCCAGTTTCTGGGGTCAGGAAGGAATTTTGCTTTTTTTCCCCCTTATGAGACAATTGGCAAAGTTTCAATGGTTTTTTTTTTTATGTTTGCCTTCCTCTGGATCAATTAACAATAATTAACAATTAACAATAATAATAAATAGTCCAAATTAAAAAGATCAATAGAGATCTAAAAAGGTTGAACTTGATGGACTAACTCTTTATTCATTCTCCAATACTATACTATTAATAATTATTTAATCAATAATTTAATTAATAACTAATCCGCATATTGCAGATCAGAGGAGATCTTAACAGGTTGAACTTGATGGACTGAAAGTCTTTTTTTCAACCTTAATTACTATGTAACTATGTAACTATGTTGCAGTGGAGTTTTGGTTTCTGCAGATTAAAATCCTGAGGTTGGAGACTTTAAATGCAGATGGAGCTTCTAGCTGCACATTGAGAATGGGGGAAGTCAAGCTGCCAGTTCTTTCAACATGACTAACGGAATGTAGCTCAGAAGGACATGTCCTTTTGAGAAGGAACAGGCGAAATAGGCTGAAAAAGAAAAGGGAGTTCCTTCTAAAGGATATACAGACACAACGATTTTCCGTTACCTTTGGTGCCAGGGCCTTGCCAGATTGTCAGGCGAACAGAGGTCATGTAATAATAATAATTCAACAATACTCCTCTGACCACTAAAAATACTTCTATTGTGTCTCTAAAGTACCATGGACTGATAGAAATTTAAATAAAACAAATATTAAATGTAAATTTAATATGAATTAAATAATTAATTAATTAAATACAATGATATAGCTGAACTAATCTGATGGTCTTGGAATATCCAGTACACATATAAAAAAAACACATATAGAAAAGAAAATGACCACAGCCATCCTTCTATTATTCTAAATAGGAATCCACAATGTTTGAGACATCAATAATATGCACATAAATTCTAGTTTCTACAGTATATTATTCAGTGGATTATATTCACTAAAGTATCACATATATAGTTGTGAGCGTACGAGTTGTTGCTAACGCTTGCGGGCGAGGGCCACAGTTGCTGGCATGGAGCGCTCCTTGTCAGCAACTGCGACCCTCTCAAAATTTACGTTAAAACTCAAACACGACACAACAACCGCGAACCTCGCAAACTTTACCTCGCAACGCAAAAAACATACAAGACACGTTACCACACATTACGACCTCGCAAAAATCGCCTGCAACTCGCAAACATGACAAAATTTAAAACACAATAAATACACATAGCACATACATAAAAAGCTTACCTACAGCAAGAGGGAGCATCCAGGACCTCAAAAAAACAACTTACACCTTCAGTTAACTAAAAATAAAAGAGTTTAGACACTAAAAACATCGCTACACAAGAGAAAAAATGGCCGCCGAACAAAACGAAAACGAGGCTACAGCACTCTAAACACGCAAAACACCACAAGAAACTTGCAAAACACCACAAAAGACCTACGGATATTCCGCTAAGACGTATACCACACATTACCCGCCATTTTACGCTAATGCGGAAGTACACAACTACGCTAACGGTTTGGTCTCGCGCACGCACACTATTACACTGCACACATTCAGCACGCTTACACAGCAGCTCCACACCACTAATGCTGCAGCAACATCAAAACAGATTGGCCCTCATTCAATTGCGATTTGGCCAGTTGAATAGGGGTCTAAATAAGCACATAACATATTTTTTTTAAATAAGTTTTTAGTTAGTGAAACCTTGCTTTTGGATAGATGTTTACTAACTAAAAACTTCTTTAAAAAATATGTTATGTGCCTATTTAGACCCCTATTCAATTGGCCAAATTGCAATTGAATGAGGGCCATTGCCAGCTCTTCAACACAATGCTTTAAAATAGGTAAACTATATTCATTTATTAATTGTATTACATATTTCAGTAGTAGACACAAAACACCATTAGCTACCTTACAATTTCATTGCCGTCATTTTTTGACGGGCAATTCGCTAGTGAAGTGATAGATACAAGTTGGAAAAGATGCTCCTTTGCACAACATGGAAATTGATGAGGTCTCACCTTAGTGTATAAAGGCGGGTATCCAATGGGATCAGCATAAATATTCAGGAACAACTGATAACTTTTCAAATTGTCATAGAGGGACAATCATTGTTAAAATATGATGCATCACACACATAAAAATTAAAATGTCAGTGTATGTGTGTTTATGTAAGTATACGGTCATCTACACTTATAGAAATGTCACAAAATATTGGCATTTCTTTTTTATATGGCCACCATTTTACATAGCATTGTGAGCTCAATTATATGGCTCCGCCAGTATCTCCCACAAGGCTGACACGTAGCTACAGGAGATCATACAAGCAGCTTTGTGGATCTCTTCCACGTCTCCCGCCCAAAAAAATTGGTGCAATTTACTGTCTTGCACCCAGGGGTTTTGCTCATAGCTCTCTAGCGCTAATGTGTGCTTGCAGCCTAAAGTGTACCCTAAGGAGACTCTGAGTCTGAATCTCAGCAGTCTTTATAGCAACGATATGGAATGGAATCCACTAACTAATCCAAGCACACTACATTAGCCATAACATCTTCCCACATGCCTATCTATCTACTGTATCTATCTATCTATCTATCTATCTATCTACAGTGCCTTGCAAAAGTATTCACCCTCCTGCCATAAAGCCCAACTCTATGGAGTGTACGGCTTATTGTCGTCCTATGTACAGATACTCCAGTTTCTGCTGTGGAACTCTGCGGCTCCTCCAGGGTTACCTTAGGTCTCTGTGCTGCCTCTCTGATTAATGCCCTTCTTGCCCGGCAGGTTTGATGTTATGCCATGTCCTTTCCATTTGGTTATGATAGATTTGATGGTGCTCCTGGGGATCATCAAAGATTTGGATATTTTTTTATAACCTAACCCTGACTTGTACTTCTCAACAAAATTGTCCCTTGCTTGTTTGGAGAGTTCCTTGGTCTTCATGGCAGTGTTTGGTTAGTGTGCCTCTTGCTTAGGTGTTGCAGCCTTTGGGGCCTTTCAAAAAATATGTGTAATGACAGATCATGTGACACTTATATTGCACACAGGTGGACATCATTTCACTAATTATGTGACTTCTGAAGGTAATTGGTCGCACCAGAGCTTTTTATGGGCTTCATAACAAAGGGGGGGTACACATATGCACATGCCAATTTTCTGTTTTCTATTTCTAAAAAATAGTTTTATGTATATATTTTTATAATTTCACTTCACCAACTTAGACTATTGTGTTCTGATCCCTCACATAAAATTCAGATTAACAAAACATTGAATTTAAGGCTGTAATGTAACAAAATAGGTAAAAAGTCAAGGGGGGTGAATCATTTTGCAACGCACTGTATCTATATCCCTTCCCATGGCTGGGTTAAATAATAATAAAGATTAATGCAGGAAGTTAATACCCCCTATGCCTTGCTACCCTGATACCCAGGGGGCCATTGATCTATCCTTCCCCCCACCTCCTTCAATTTTGTGGTGGTGGCCCATTTACCCCTCTTTACTCCAATGTACCCATCACAAATTATAGTTGTCGTAATTGCGAGTTGTTGTCACTCAATGTTAAAAATTGTGTAATCGACAACTCGCAATTCCCAAAACTCGCAAAATGTTGTGAAATGCGCATTCGCAGTGCCCGGCATTAGCCGAACGGGCGGGTGCACGCACAGGAGTCAGAATGAACACAAGTGGAGACACGGGAGGGAGCGGAGGGGGGTTGAGACACAGAGGGCATGCGCAGGCAGCCGTGAGCGCGTGTGAGCTAGCGGAGAGAGAGGAGGAGGAGGGGAGGGAGACACAGGAGGGACAGGAGAGGGGAGGAAGACCCATGAGGGAGAGGAGGGGGGGAGAGAGACACGGGAGGGACAGGAGGGGAGGAGACACAGGGGAGGGAGATGGGGGAAGGATATACAAGGGAGGGAGATGGGGGAAATAGACACAGGGGAGGGAGGAGGGGGAAGAGACACAGGGGAGGGTGAGGGGGAGAGACACAGGGGAGGGAGAGGGCTGGAAAAGACAGAGGGGGGTAAGAGACACAGGGGAGGGAGAGAGACTCAGGGGAGGGAGAGGGGGAAGATACACAGGGGAGGGAGATTGGGGGAAGGAGACACAAGGGAGGGAGAGGGGTGGAAAGAGACACATGGGAGGGAGGGGGGTTGACACAGGGGAGGGAGAGGGGGGAGGGCGGAGACACAGGGGAGGGCAGAGTGGGAAAGAGATACAGGGGAGGGAGAGGATGTAGATGGGGGGAGAGGCTCGCAATGAGAGCCTCCCATCAAGTAGTGGGGGGGGGGGGGGGGGGAGAGGTAGGCCGAAGGTGATCATCATGAAGCCAGTAAAGTAGAGGGTGGAGAGGCTCGCAATGAGCACCTCCCATCAAATAGAGGGGGGGGGGGGGAGGCTGGCAATGAGCTCCAAAGGCTCTTATTGCAAGGCCCGTGATGAGCGCCGAAGATGCTCATCGTAAAGGCCAGTAAAGTAGAGGCAGGCAGGTTAAAGGGGGGGGGGGGGGGGTAGAGCCTCGCATTGTGTGGCACACACTATTGCCAGGCTTCAAATGTTATAGTCTTAATTTTTGGCAGGCAAGTCGCTAGTACATAATATAGTCCATGGGGGGCCATGGAGATCTCCATGATGGTTCTAACTATAACCATTGCAGTCTTTTTTTTATTATTACAGAGCTGCACATTTTGTTAGGTGGAGGCCCTTCCCATGGGCTGAAGAGAGGAGTCAAGGGTCTCCAAGCACCAAAGAAAAGGACTGATTTCTTCAAGCAACATGGATGTGCTCTCTTATCGGGGCTGAAGATTGAGGACAAGGGCATCACAGATCTATCACTGGATGGTAATCCAATGGAGAGAAATTCATAATTTAAGCTTTTTTTTCTCACAGGAAATTTAGCATTTTTTATTTCATGTGATTTTATTTTATTATTTTATTAGTAATTTTTTATTTATATTTGATGTTATTTTATTCTTTTTTTTTTTACCTAATTTTTTTTTTTTAGTTTTTTCGTACTTACTTTAGTCTCTGTAGTTCGGAGGTTAGTGTAAAGATATATGAGGGTCCTTATGAGCGCCCATGGGGGGATAGTTAAGGTCACGGCAAGCAAGGGTATCACTTTAAATGTACTGGGGGAGCTGTTAGTTACCACATAGCAGCTCATAGCTGGTGCTGCAAGAGGTTGATATTATAGGTAGGGTTTAGGCTCACTGCACCAGCAGACTTTACTATTACACTTATCAATAGATTTCTTACAAGAGCCACTTGATAGGGGAGCATATCATACATAGTGATCATTTGTAAAGGGTTTGGGTGAGGTACATGGGTGATGGATGCATAGTACATATTCAGGCTGAAGGAGATGCTCTTTTTTAGTGAGGTTTTGAGGCATGAGGATAGTGTACTGGAGCAGGGCAAGGAGTTCCCGAGGTGCTGCAGACACAAAGGGCCTCATTCAATTGCAATTTGGCCAATTGAATAGGGCTCTAAATAAGCACATAGCATATATTTTTTAAAGAAGTTTTTAGTTAGTAAACATCTATCCAAAAGCAACATTTTAACTAACTAAAAACTTCTTTAAAAAAAATATGCTATGTGCTTATTTAGAGCCCTATTCAATTGGCCAAATCGCAATTGAATGAGGGCCTGAGTGTTGAGTTTGGTAGATGAGTCTAGCAGAAGACTTCAGTATGGACTGGAGTGGGGAGAGATGGGTGATGGGGAGGCCAGCAAGGAGAGAGTTGCAGTAGTCGAGGCGAGATATGATGAGAGAGTGAATTAAGATTTTAGTTTTGTCTTGTGTAACTTAGCAACATATTTTGGAGATGTTTTTAGATGAAAATTACAAGATTGTGTGAGTGATTGTATGTCAGGAATGAAAATGAGGGCAGGGTCCAGCAGAACCCAAGACAGCGGGCCTGGAGAATTTGGAGTGATAATGGCATTGTCAACAGTCAGTGATATGTGAAGAGTAGAGGCTGTGTAAGATGGTGGGAAGATTAGTAGCTCAGTCTTTGATATGTTGAGTTTGAGTTGATGGGAGGACATCCAGGAGGATATGCTAGAGAGGCAGATGGCAACTTGAGCTTGAAGAGATGGGGGTAGTTCTAGTGCTGAGATGTAAGTGTCATCTACATATAGATGATACTGAAACCCCAAAGAGTTGATTACGGTACCAAGGGAAGATGCATAGATGGAGAAAAGGAGAGGGCATAGGACTGAAACTTGGGGTATGCTAACAGTCAGAGGGTGAGGAGAAGAAAAGGAGCTAGAGAACTTTATTAAGGACTTCCTCCCAGAGGCTCTTGTAAAATCTTCTTGGTTCCCAAGTGTTAGGGAGATTTCCCCAGAAAGAAAGATCACTCCCTGCAAAAGAGGGACAGTTAGGAAGTATATGTAAATAAACTGCTTTGGCGCAATATGTGATATTTCCATTTATTTAATACCATAGCAACTGTATAAAATATAATACAGTTAGATCTGTATAGCAGTGAGATGAGTATCAATATAAAATACAAAATACAGATGAATATAAAAAATAATACCTTAATAAAAATGTGAAAAAGGGATATCAATAATAAATCTCTAAGACATTTCCTGTTTTGTCCCCGCCAGCAGTGGTGTGCAGCAGCCACTGGGTGGCGCAATGCTGTAGGGCTGAGACTTTATTCAATTTGTATTGGTAGATGCCAGATAAATTTAGTTTCTGGTTGAGAGTTACTACTAAAAGAGGCCTAGATTAGCTGCACAAAGGATGCTCTGCTAAGTATATTTGTCAGTGAGGGCTGTTCTAGCAGCAGCAGCTTTCACTCCTCACGGCTGGAAGGTGTGTTGCTAAACCAGGGGAACGTAACGCCAACACTGGCTCAGTCACTCGTGCCTGTCTGCTTCCAGGTGCAGAGACATACAGTGGATGCAATCTAGATACCTGTAATTATATTTTGACATGACAACCTGGCTCCTGGCATTTGTTGAGCCCTGTAAGTTATTTTTTTTATTTAAAGTACAATTTTCATTTTTTTTTCCTAGTTACTTGAGTTCTGGTTAACTGAAAGTCTACTGTATTTGCTTGTATGTGCTTTATTTTATAAAGAAGTGTTTATAAACCATGTTCTACAACTTATCTTCACACAAATAGTACCTGCTTGGGTCTGCCAACTTTAGAACAAGAGTAGGGCTAATACAAACCAATCAGGGGCAAAATCTCAGAAATATGCTGCAACATACTACATACATGGCCACTGCTTAGTATGAGACACTGCGCATTCAGTACTGAAAAGTCTGTCTTCATGAGCTGCAGAGGGCAGACTCAAGCAGTTACTATTTGGTTGGTATATAAAGCAGGGATATATTTAAATCCTGGATGGTTGGGGCCCCTTGTATGACCAAGCTACCAACCACTGTTCTAATAAGTGTCAGTTTGTTTACCTTTTTTAACCTTCTAATAAACAACTTAAAAAAAGACATAAAAGTATACATTATCATTGATGAAAATATAATTTCTTATGTATTGTCTCTATATAAGGTTGCTTGGTTCTGTGGTTGTAAAAGGAGCAGACCCCTGCCCTAGATAGTTTTGCCACCTTGCCAACGAAAAGATGAGAAAATTGTCTATTTAAAAAAAATGACACACAGACAGGAGAGTATATAAGTATAAATACCTTTATTTGCCAATCATACCCACTTCTCAATCAGATTTTCACAGAGTGATCCATATATAGCCATGGCAGTGATGTAATTAGCACTTTTTTAAAGAATTTAATACAAATATTCTCATACACTTGCTCAAACATTTACAGATTTTCACAGTAAGGAAATTATAAGAAATGATCCAACCATCTTTCATCTCATTTGGTGATATAAACAGATTTAGGAACGTTAGCAGGAAATCAGAGCGCCCAAAGGAAACTGTGTAAATGGATGCCGTCATCACCTAAAAACCTCTAGTCTATTAAAAAAAGAGTATATAATAATTTCTAGTGAAGTCAAAATGTTTTGTAGTGGGGCCCTACCCTGTAGTGGTCCCTGGTGCGTTGTAGCTGCTGTCTCTTAATTTCTGATAATACTATCACAGACCTTTATATAGGTTTTAGAATTACCACAAATTATATTTTTTTACAATGATTTCGCTCATCTGTTGCAATGAAGTCCTATTATTTTCTTTCATTTTAAAGGATCACCGTTGTCCCATTTGTAAAATTCACTATTTTCAAGAAATACTCTATAAAATAGAAAAACAGTTTTTAGACCAAAAATTGCAGGCTCTAATATGTAAAATTTTATATGGAATTATGTTGTGGTAGTATCTGCCATTGTAGTTTCAGCTGATCTACATCCTGAGGTGGGAGGGGCCATAGCACATTATGCTTGTACCTGCTCAATGTAAAAGTGTTCACTAAAACTGCCAATGCTTTCCTTAGGATCAACTGAAGTTTCAGTAGCTGAGAAATGAAAATGGAACACTCTGGTAAAAAAATGTGTGTAATAGATAAACTATAATTTTGTGTTTCTTTTTTTTACGTTCTAGAGCATTTTGCCATTATAAAGTTTATTTATTCAAAATATCATACAGAAAAACATGGACCGCGGTATCCCTTTAAAAATGGGTGTCCAGACCCAAGTGTGTTGTGGGGAAGATCATCAATTGTGACCATGGTGGCGGCTAAGCTGAGGAAGATTGATCCAGGTTGAAGGCCTATGAGGGGACAGCGGCGCGGCACATTCTAAATGGACATTGTTATTATTTGGGACTGATCTAATGTTTTATCAGTGCTGTGGGTTGTGGGTAGTCAGGGTAGCGGGGTGGTCTTGTGTTGGGGTAAGGGGTTCATGTTTTTGGGGGGTGGTTGCATGTATTGGTGCTTGGGAACTGCGTATCGTATTTATGTGTTTTTTTTACTTTTATAATATTTTACGATCTCTGTTTGCACGTCTTTAATAAAATAATATATAAAAAAAATAAAAATGATGCCGATTAACTTAATTTTACTGTTTCAAGAAACGTTGTTGAAATATTAGAATGGAACAGGAGCTTGTCAAATTTCTTTATGTTCAAAAATCTACATTAATCCATATAGAAAACATTGGACCACAGTATCCCTTTAAAATAGATGCAGATTAACTTGATTTTACTGTTTCAAAAAACTTTATTGAAATATTGTAATGGAAACTTTTGCAAGAAACTTTATTGAAAAACTGTAATGAACAGGAGCTAGTCTAATATCTTTATGTTCAAAAATCGACATCATCAGTCCATACAGAACAACTTGGACCACAGTATCCCTTTAAATATGATGCAGACTAACTTCCCTTTAATGTTGCAAGAAACGTTATTAAATATTGTAATGGAAACCATTTAAAAAAACTTGATTGAAATATTGTTATGAGACAGCAGCCTGTCAAATATCTTTATGTTTAAAAGTCTACATTATCAGTCCATATAGAACAACTTGGACCATAGAATCCCTTTAAATATGACATAGATGAACTTCCTTTTACTGTTTCAATAAACTTTACTGAAATATTGCAATGGGAACTATTTCAAGAAACTTTATTTAAATATTGTAATGGGAACTATTTCAAGAAACTTTATTTAAATATTGTAATGGAACAGTAGCATGTCAAATATCTTTATGTTCAAAAATCTACATTATCAGTCTATATAGAAAAAGTTGGACTACAGTATCCCTTTAAAAGATGCAGATTTACTGTTTCAAGAAACTTTATTGAAATATTGTAATGGAAACTATTGCAAGAAATGTATTAAAAAAATTGTAATGTGGTCCCTTCTGGGAGAAAAGCAATATGTTTGTGTATTATATACTTTTTATTAAAGGACCAC
The DNA here is from genome assembly GCA_027410445.1 of Discoglossus pictus. Classification (NCBI taxonomy): domain Eukaryota; kingdom Metazoa; phylum Chordata; class Amphibia; order Anura; family Alytidae; genus Discoglossus; species Discoglossus pictus. The sequence continues at coordinate 77,591,790 of CM050167.1, forward strand.
TATAGTTATTTTTAATATGCGTTTTTTGGAGAGTTACACTTAAATTTATTTTAGAAAATAAATACAACTTTTCATTTATTATTATATACAATTATTTTGTAGTTCAAGCCACCATATCTGTTTATTCAGGGTCTCCTTGAATGCAGAAAGCATTTAGCTGCTTCAGTTATAATTCTGTAACCCTAAGTGCCAGTGCTTTCAATTGGACTGATGGAAATCTAACTATAGCCGTCTACAGGTTCATTCCTTGCTGGTTAAATGTTCCAATCAAACAGCCCAAGCAAGGCAATGACTGCATGCAGGAAGAATAACTGGATATAATACTTTACACTATGAATTTATTTCTTTACTGCTTAAAAATATTGCTCATTATCAAGTAAAGTTTTTCATAAGAGCATACTATAAAGTGACGCTTTAAGATATTTTAAGTACACAATAAAAGTGTTACGTGCGATTCACTGGAACTTACTTTTCATGTATGCATATACAGCAAAGCACGAAGGTGCATCCTACCCAATAAATCTCAAATATTGTGCCCCCATCCAGTTGCATGTGGCATAGAGTATGTAGGAGTGTCCAGTAATACAATAAAGGCTATAATAATATCTACTCCAGCCCCCATGCAAACCTTTAGTAGGCACTATTTATTGGTATATTACAGTAGTAGTCAACATGGTACCTACCGCCCACTAGTGGGCAATTCAAGCTTTCATGGAGGGCGGCAGGGTAATCACTAGGTGGCTTCTCTGATGAGTGACGTCACATGCCGGAGACCTGCAGCACCACGCGTGGCTGGTTGGAGAGCGGATGAGAGAGCCGAGGGACAGCCGTCAGGACCGGATAACTATCTAGTAAGTACAGGGCAATACATAGGTAAGGACAGCGGTCAGGACCGGATCACTCTCTAGTAAGTACAGGGCAATACATAGGTAAGGACAGCGGTCAGGACCGGATCACTCTCTAGTAAGTACAGGGCGATACATAGGTAAGGACAGCGGTCAGGACCGGATCCCTCTCTAGTAAGTACAGGGAGATACATAGGTAGGGTCATATGATCAATGTAACCAGAAATGAGGTGGGTAGTAACCATCAAGAGTGGGCGGTAGGTATTAAAAAGCTGACGACCCATGTATATTCAAAGCAAACCTAGTGATTTGTCCCCTGTATAATTGGTCAGTTACAAATGAGAACACATGGAGCCTTATGTTATCTTGCAATAGAATCTGTATTGCAATTATATACGTAGTGAGGTCTCCACTTTTAAATTTTACAATGAATTCCAGCAGAAATAAAGTATCACTGTCTCACAAACTTGTTTCGATAGACCACTTAAAAGTTAGATCACCTTAATGTTGGGGAGAGTTTTCTCAATCTACCAACTGATTTTTCTGCCTGAAAACATCTAGATTTGTATTACGTGGTGTATTTTTTTTTAATTTTTGTTATTTCAGTTGTATAATGGACCACCTAAATGAGGCTCATGGACAATAGTAGGTGGTCCATAAACCACAGTTTGCCAACCTCCAATAACAGATTGTAGCTAAAGGGTTATCTGTTTCTGTGATGTTTTTTTGGTAATTTTCTTAAATTAATATAATTTATTTTACATGCAAAACACATTTGGTAATGTATAAGACGTGTTCGTTTGAATACAGTTTTTTACTACAGTGGCTCTTTTAAATACATATCTTGGAAGCTCTGTTACCTAACACTTCCACTCCACCAAATATAATTATATTTATTTATACAGTGGATATAAAAAGTCTACACACCCCTGTTAAAATGTCAGGTTTCTGTGCTGTAAAAAAATTAGACAAAGATAAATAATTTCAGGACTTTTTCCACCTTTAATGTGAGATATAAACTGTACAACTCAATTGAAAAACAAACTGAAATCTTTTAGGTGGAGGGAAGAAAAAAAAAAAAAAGACAAATAATGTAGTTGCATAAGTCTGCACACCCTCTTATAACTGGGGATGTAGCTGTGTTCAGAATTAAGCAATCACATTCCAAATTGTGCTAAATAGGAGTCAGCATACACCTGCCATAATTCAAAGTGCCTCTGATTAACCCCAAATAAAGTTCAGCTGCTCTAGTTGGTCTTTCCTGAAATTTTCTTAGTCGCATCCCACAGCAAAAGCCATGGTCCACAGACAGCTTCCAAAGCATTAGAGGGATCTCATTGTTAAAAGGTATCAGTCAGGAGAAGGGTACAAAATAATTTCCAAGACATTAGATATACCATGGAACACAGTGAAGACAGTCATCATCAAGTGGAGAAAATATGGCACAACAGTGACATTACCAAGAACTGGAGCTCCTTCCAAAATTGATGAAAAGACAAGAAGAAAACTGGTCTGGGAGGCTACCAAGAGGCCTACAGCAACATTAAAGGAGCTGCAGGAATATCTGGCAAGTACTGGCTGTGTGGTACATGTGACAACAATCTCCCGTATTCTTCATATGTCTGGGCTATGGGGTAGAGTGGCAAGAAGAAAGCCTTTTTTTACGAAGAAAAACATCCAAGCCAGGCTACATTTTGCAAAAACACATCTGAAGTCTCCCAAAAGCATGTGGGAAAAGGTGTTATGGTCTGATGAAACCAAGGTTGAACTTTTTGGCCATAATTCCAAAAGATATGTTTGGCGCAAAAAAAAACACTGCACATCATCAAAAGAACACCATACCCACAGTGAAGAATGGTGGTGGCAGCATCATGCTTTGGGGCTGTTTTTCTTTAGCTGGAACTGGGGCCTTAGTTAAGATAGAGGGAATTATGAACAGTTCCAAATACCAGTAAATATTGGCACAAAACCTTCAGGCTTCTGCTAGAAAGCTGAACATGAAGAGGAACTTCATCTTTCAGCATGAGAACGACCCAAAGCATACATCCAAATCAACAAAGGAATGGCTTCACCAGAAGATTAAAGTTTTGGAATGGCCCAGTCAGAGCCCAGACCTGAATCCGATTGAAAATCTGTGGGGTGATCTGAAGAGAGCTGTGCACAGGAGATGCCCTCGCAATCTGACAGATTTGGAGTGTTTTTGCAAAGAAGAGTGGGCAAATCGTGCCAAGTCAAAATGTGCCATGCTGATAGACTCATACCTAAAAAGACTGAGTGCTGTAATAAAATCAAAAGGTGCTTCAACAAGTATTAATTTAAGGGTGTGCATACTTATGCAACCATATTTTATTTTTATATTTTTTCTTCCCTCTACCTAAAATATTTTAGTTTGTTTTTCAATTGAGTTGTACGGTTTATAGGTCACATTAAAGGTGGAAAAAGTTCTGAAATTATTTATCTTTGTCTCATTTTTTTACAGCACAGAAACATGACATTTAACAGGGGTGTGTAGACTTTTTATATCCACTGTATGTGCACTTTTCAATGTGTTCCTTTAAGAAAATTGCACTGAAACAGAAATAAACATGTTTGTTCCACCAAAGCCTTCCAAGAGAACTGAAAATAATCCGTTAGTCAATGTCCTAGCACACCTGTTGCTTATATTTGCTTATCTAGTTTTATACTAGATAGGATGGTATTAAAAATAAAAGCATTTGAACGTATAACAGCTTCCCAATCCCACTCAGACCGCTGTAATTAAACATTTAGAATATACTATTTTGAAAAAACTACATTTGAAATTAGACAAAATGTTTTTAGGTTATAAACATATAACTCAGCCCCTATGTTTTTACTTTTATATTAACAGAAGTAATGGAAAGCTCATATGTTGACAAGGACAAATCATCCTGAGAAAGTAGCAGCAAAATCAGCTGAGAGTAGAAAATGAAACTCCCCAGTGAATAATAATTGCATATAAAAACCCTTATGTATTTGGTTTTCTGCTTTCTATAAACATTTAGCTTATTATATATATTTAGCTTAGTTTATATACCATAAGGACAGGAGCTGACCACAGTGGTCATTTAAAAGGACAACATGTTTTAATTGGACATTGACTATTAATAAAATTCATATTCAAGGTTTTTAAAAAAGCAATATTCAATAATAAACTTACTGTCAAAGTGCTGCTGTTATCCACCCTGTATAAGGTCAATAGGGGGAGGTGGCTTTGTCTACCAGAAACTGCTACATTTTCAGACATAATGATGATGACCCCCCAATATAGTGATCCACTAGGCTGTTGCATCAGAGGTTTCCCTTGGCACCGAGTTTTTGCTGTTGGGGTCGCCTATTAGTGACCGTTTATTCTCTTACCATATCAGATTGTTCTTAAAACCCTTTAGATCAGGCCTCTCAGCCAAACCCCCACTCTCCATTTAAAGGGCCACTGTAGTTCAAGAAAAAGGGCACTTGTCTGTGAAGTATGTTACAAACAAACAACATTAGCATCTGTGTAAGCCATTAACATAACATTTTTGGGGAAGAATAATCAGAATTTTTGAAGACTCTTTATGAGTAAATTAATCCATTTTGTGTTTGTTACATCACATTATTCTTTTTTTTTAGTTGAAGAAGTGGTGTGGTAGGAAGGTACAGGGAGTGAGCAGAGTGCTTTGTTGCATAATTGGATCTGACTGACATTGACACCAAAGCCTTCCCTTTCACAGCACCAGAAGCAGACTGCTTGCAGCGGGAAATGCAAATGCCCCTCAAACACACAGCTTCCATCAACATATCATGGATATCTTCACGGTGCAGCATAGGCATCAAACTTTATTTTTGTTCTCATTTAATTTTATCTTAAAATCACTTGTGTTATTACCGTAATCCCTTGCCATTTGCGGGGGGTTCCGTTCCCGGGTACCCCGTGAATGCACAAAATCCGCAAATAACTGCAACCTGCTGGAACTGCCTGCAGGAAGGGTGCAAGGGTCGGTGTAACTCACCCAGTGCGGAAGTCACTCCCCAGCGAGGGAAATGCAGCCTTCAGGCCATCCTCTAGGGCCTGGCGAGTGTGTGGGGCTCAGCGTCCCTCCCCCATCCCAGAAATACAGCATTCAGGCCCTCCTCTAGGGCCTGGCGAGTGTGTGGGGCTCAGCGTCCCTCCCCCATCCCAGAAATACAGCATTCAGGCCCTCCTCTAGGGCCTGGCGAGTGTGTGGTGCTCAGCATCCCTCCCCCTGTCCGTCAGCGGAGGCCTCTCACATGTAAGTGTGAGAGGAAAACCAATCCGCGAATGCCGAATCCACGAATGTCAATCGCGCAAATGCCGATGGATTACTGTATAAATTATTAAATAGGAATTTTATTAATGATCAATGTATAATTGTAGGGCACCACAGTGGTCCTTCAATATAATTGTTGCACATTACAGACCACCTATTAACCACACAAAAACTTGTAAAGGTAAAAAATATGATCATTTAAAATGCACCACAGTATTTGGAAGTAAAGTGTCCTTTATGAATAGGGAATAATTGGGCATCAGTTATAAATTCTCCATTTATTAGCGTTGGGGTATCCACAGCAGTCAGAGTGCGAGCCTAGTGATGTTGGTTATGGTGTAATCAGGACAGCTGCTTTGTATCAATATACAGTCAAACATATAAAGTTTAAAGCTTTCAGTAACTTCTCATTGATAACCAAATACCTGTTCCAGTGTTTACAAAAATATTAACCCCATACAATGCCAGAACAGCGCAATAGGTGGCATTATAAGATGGGCTATAAAATAGGTTTGAATGAAAAGTACAAAGTTGTTTAAAAAATGTGATTCAGATATTTGCTTCATACAAATTAGGTTGTTGCTATTCTCTCATTATTTCTACTCCTCGTTTGCTGTAGAACTTGTGTCTTTAAACTGGAAGGGATCCTCAAGGGTCTCTTTAGGAGGGGTCCGGAAGCCCCCTGAGCTGTCCATAAACATGTCTGGGATATCTTTACCAAAATAGATCTTACTGTTTGCAGCGATCGCTTGGTACTTCATGAGCTGCAGGAACTCAGGGGTTAACTTGATCTGGGGATACAGACATTTGGTTATGGGGGGGCGAGAGAGAAGAAAGGAAAGAAGGGGGAAGAAAGAAGAGAGAAAGAGCGCAAGAGTAGAAAAGAGAGTGCGCACGAGAGGAAAGGAGAAAAAGGCAAACGGAATGGGAAAAGAGGGCTGAGCCAGACAGACAGGAGCGAGCCAGACAGACAGGAGCGAGCCAGACAGACAGGAGCGAGCGAGCGAGCCAGACAGACAGGAGCGAGCGAGCCAGACAGACAGACAGACAGACAGACAGGAGCGAGCGAGCCAGACAGACAGACAGGAGCGAGCAAGCCAGACAGAAATGGTACAAAAATAATGAGGACGTGTGTTTTATAGTGATTTGCTATTTGTGGAGAAGCAAAAAAATGGAATCTGTGTTGTTGAAGAGGGACACGCTCTCCCACTCTAGATAATGGACAGCGGCCTTATGTGATATCAGCGTTACATTATACAGTAGTAGAGAAACAGAGGTAGAGAGATAGGAGACCGAATGTAGAGAGAGTACAAGTCATTATTGTACCTGATTAGACTCGGCTGCTTTGTGCGCGGTGTAAAACTCTGCATCAGCTTTTGCCTTCTCCCGAGCAAGGTAAGCAAAATCTGGGGTAAGAAAAAACATAACACACTATATTGACTGCAGAATGGTTTTCTTAGTATAATGTTACCAACTTGGTATTATTTCAGAGGATATATACGTATAAATAATTTACAGAGTGAAACTAGTTTGTTTGTGCATGCTTATCTGCTCTACAAAGACCCCTTTTTTTGCATGGCATCTCACAAGACGTTAGAGATAGAGAGAATATGGACAGGTAACTTGGATACTTCCACATGTGCTCAGAATGCTGCTTTCCTTTCATTTGTGAGTTACAGGGAAAAATGCAGAGAAATGTCTATGTAACAGGAGAGAATAAATCAATTGTCCTATTGAGTAATAAATAGTCATTTATGTAAAGAAAAAATAAACAAACTTTGTTTGAACTAATGACGGCGTAAACAGATTTTCTTCGTGTAATGAGATTAATTAGTGCTGCAGAATCAAATAGAGCTCTGAAAACAAACAGAACAAAAGGTTTGAATTTGCAAAATGGATTCCTACTGCACCGCTTTACAGGATATAGAATATACCCCAATTATTTCAGCTGCACATCATGGAGAGTGTTTGTATCTGAAGGTTCTGAAAGGACCTAAAATCATAAGCTCTCTGCAAATACGTGCGCGTTGTGTCTACTGCAAAAAAAAAAAAAAAAAGTTTTAAAGGCAAAAATATTCCAAAACTCACCTTCGATTTCAGAAATTTTCTTTTCGGTTTCTTTCTCCATCACCTTCTGCTCAAATTTAATTTCTGCAACCTGTGCAACCTTTTCAGCCTCTGTTCATAAGAAAAAAAAGCAACAACAGTAGATCAAAATGTGTCTTATGTGTTTATCCACCTCGAAATCAGACTTCAGCTGTGAATTTAAATCAGTGTCAGTTTGCTCAATTAATTTTGAGTTCTTAACAAACCATATAACCTGCCTTCTGTAAAGCACAAACTTCTTGGTGCAATAAAAAAATACAATATTATGCCTCATATTTTCAAGGTAAGAACTATCCATATACAATGTGGGAAAATAAACTAAAGTCTTTATTAATAAGGGGTAACAACGGCGATATCATAAAAACAATTGATATAAAAAATCCCGGATTGGAAAAAGAAGATATAAAAAAGGCTGGTTGATGTGTGAGCATATAACCACTTTGTTGGTAATATAAACTCTAAATAGAGGGGTTCATGAAGTCACACCTAACAGTATTGCAGAGGGAAAAATGAATGGCTTATCCAAATGAATTAACCCTGTCTGTGCAATTATCAGAAATCTATAATGCACATAAATACATGTAGTGTTTCTGGATATATAGGGTATTAGTGACCCTTTGGGGTTCACAATATTAATAGCCCGGAATAATCTGTCCTTTAGATGTAGAGATATATCTCTCTTAATGGTTTGCCAAGGTCTATTTAGACCATGTTTATCTGTTTCCTGGTCATGGCACAAGTTTTACAAAATGCACAATACAGACTTAGGAGCACTTAAGTCTTTTGTCTTAATAGGACTATAATATATATATATACTGTCCCTACTGGCCAGTTTCCTGTGAAAGGTCCAGAGAGGAGAGACCAAAGGAAAAAGACCTAAGTACTGAGAAAAAGCTTAATACAAAAAGTTTGATAAAAGACCAAAGTATGAAAATCATTAACTTATCAGACTTTATCTTAAATCTTGACCATGAATCAGTACTGAGAAAAGGCCTTAGTTTTGTGCCAACATCAAGGTCGGATAAATTTACTCATATTAAAGATATCAACCTTTTTGCTCGTAAATTAGCCCTCCAGAAATTCTTTAAAAATAAAGAAGATAAAGAACATATGAAGTTGGGTATAAACAAAGAAGATATTGAAACTTTCAAACTTCTAATGTCCCTGTTAGAAGAGAATGCCTCTACTGATGAAGGTAAAACATACAATGACACAAAAAAAAATGGAAAAACAAAAGCAATTTCACCCCCTTCTTAAAAGATTACTCTAACATCTGGGTATTCCTCCAACAGGTAACAATTGACATAGAAAGTTTAGATTTCACCAAATTAAGAAAATCTTTCAATCTGACAAAACAAGAATACCAAGCACTTGATGAGCTCAAGTCTTGTAAAGATATCCAAATCAAACAAGCGGATAAAGGGGGCAATCTTGTAATACTAAGTAATGATAAATACAAAGAGATGTGCAATAGGATCTTGGATGATAGATTTACCTATGAAGTATTAAAGAATCCAAATCTTGAATATAGATTAGTCTTGAAGTCCATATTAGAAAAAGCTAAAATGGAGAAGATTATTGATGAGCAAACATATATGTTTCTTCTACCAAAATTCCCTTGCATTTCAACTTTTTATGCACTACCAAAAGTGCACAAACAAACAGTGCCTATCCCTGGGAGGCCTATAGTATCAGGAACGGGAAACCTCTCCTCCAATGCCAGTATTTTTGTGGATCACTACCTACGTGACTTAGTACAGAATCTGCCCTCTTATGTACAAGATACTAATGATATATTAAAACAGCTTGAGCATTTAATAGTGCCAAAAGATACGTGGTTAGCAACCATTGACGTTGAAGCACTCTACAGTAGCATACCTCATAATCTTGGTATTGAGGCAGCTAAACAATTTCTGAGCGTGAAAAGCACAAATTTTGAAAAATTTAACAACTTTATTATCCAACTCTTAGAGTATGTCTTGAAATATAATTTTTTTCTGTTCAATGACAAATGGTTCCACCAGACAAAGGGGACCGCAATGGGCACCCCATGTGCCCCTAGCTACGCAAACCTTTTTTTAGGTTGCTGGGAGAAGAAGATCTTCTCAGAACCAAACATTGAGCATCTCACTATACATGCAATGATTTGGCGTCGCTATATAGACGATATCTTTGTGATTTGGGATGGAACAAAACTAGAATTCGAAACCCTTTGGACTCATTGAACAAGAATGAGATGGGTTTGAGATTCACACATGAAATTCATAGAACAGAGATATCATTTTTAGACCTACTAATCCAAAAAGATGATGAAGGTAACATCTCAACTACTACATTCAGAAAAGAGACAGCTGCAAATACGTTACTTTCGTGGGACAGTCAACATTTTGACCCCCTGAAAAAAGGTATCCCTAAGGGGCAATACCTAAGAATTAGGAGGAATTGCAGCTCAGATGTTAAATTCAAAATTGAGGCAGATAAATTAAAACAAAGATTTTTAGAAAGAGGATATTCAAATAAATGCCTAAAGAAAGCTTTTCAATATGTATTGAGCTGCAACAGAACAGAGTTACTGAATAAACCGCACAGGACAAATACCCAAACATCAGATAATACATATCCAAGATGTATTTTGACTTATGGCTACGAATCTGCTTCAATCAAAGATATTATATCTAACCATTGGCATCTATTAAGAAGTGACAATGACTTGGTAGATTTACTTCCACAAAAAATACCTATTGTCTATCGTAGGGGAAAAAATTTGAAAGACACATTAGTGCATAGTTTTTTTAAAGAGAAAAAACAAAATAAGACATGGCTGAATCCCCCACTAGGATGCTTTAGGTGTGGGAATTGTAAATTTTGTAGATATATCAAACCCACAAAAATCTATGAACATCCGTCTAATGGGGCAAGATATGTTCTAAAGGACTTTGCAAATTGCTGCACTACAAGTGTAGTTTATGTGGCTACATGTTTGTGTAAAAAAATCTACGTAGGGAAAACCCGGCGCCAACTACGAAGACGTATTGGCGAACACATATATTCTATTAAGAAAGATCTTGACACCCCTATAGCACGCCATATTAAAATCTTTCATGGCGGCAATAGTGAAGTTCTCACATTCACAGCTCTTGAGAAAGACTATCAAGGCCCCAGACAGGGAGACCTAGATAAGAAACTCCTTCAACATGAAGCAAAATGGATTTACAAATTAAAAGCGTTATCTCCAGAAGGTTTAAATGAAGGTTTCACATTTTTACCCTTCATTTAAATGGATATGTACTAGTACTAGATATAATATCTATAAAGTAGGAACTACTTAATCTGCATGGTTCATGTGTGATTATAATTATCATGTACAAGCAGGATGCTTGTCTTCACTGATAGGTTTGCACTTTTCTTCTACAATTGACATGTAGATGGTATTTAACACATGTTATGTACCACTTATTCACAATATTAGTATTATTGTTGATCACCACTGTATTATGACTGTTTACAGTCACTATCAACCTTTACTCCCCTTTTTTCCCCTCCCTTCTCATTATTTTGCACTTTGACCACCAATAGGGTGCTCCCTTAGTTCTTCATATGCACCACATTTCTTTACCCTTATATAACAGATTTTTAATTGTCTGTTTCGATGCACTTTTTAGATTTTCACCCTGTATATTCAGGTCACATTCATATTTATGCCACTCCATGATCTCCTTTCCTTTAGGATTTATATTTATTTCCTCACACAGTTAGTATATGTAGTTACCATCTTTCTATATCCATTGTTACTTTTTTACATCTTCTTCCTCTTAGCCTGGAGTTCCTTATCCCATGTTATATAGGGACTATCTATTTGCTATCTATTTGCTATTATCGTCATTCAATCATACCCTCTTATTTTTATTATGTTTGCTTCATCTTTATGCATCATAGCGCTATGATCGCTTTCTAATTGCAGTGCGCAGGTCCGCTCAGTGTCAATTGGTTGCTGTAGTAACGGCAACGTTTAAAAAGAGGGCTAGACGGCTCAGCAGACTCTACCTTGACAAAGACGTCTGATGACGTCGAAACGCGTCGGCCTTTGATGACATGGCATGCCTTGCGGCTATGGGCACGCCGGCGTCCTCTCTACTAACAGTATTGTATTTTAATATTTAGAGGTTGCATGCCTACCCTCCCTGTCCGTTTCCATATGAGTGAATGTTGTTGTCTGGATACTAGTTATATCGAGCACGCAATAGACGGTGCTTAAAGCAATAGCTTGCCTGCTGGCTTCTATTTACTTTCTGTGCACTGTTGCTTCCATATCATGTTAAACTCTGGAATGGAGTATGGGCAAAACAGAAGCTTAATCTTTCCAAGAGAAGAAGCCCAGTAGGGACAGTATATATATATTATAGTCCTATTAAGACAAAAGACTTAAGTGCTCCTAAGTCTGTATTGTGCATTTTGTAAAACTTGTGCCATGACCAGGAAACAGATAAACATGGTCTAAATAGACCTTGGCAAACCATTAAGAGAGATATATCTCTACATCTAAAGGACAGATCATTCCAGGCTATTAATATTGTGAACCCCAAAGGGTCACTAATACCCTATATATCCAGAAGCACTACATGTATTTATGTGCATTATAGATTTCTGATAATTGCACAGACAGGGTTAATTCATTTGGATAAGCCATTCATTTTTCCCTCTGCAATACTGTTAGGTGTGACTTCATGAACCCCTCTATTTAGAGTTTATATTACCAACAAAGTGGTTATATGCTCACACATCAACCAGCCTTTTTTATATCTTCTTTTTCCAATCCGGGATTTTTTATATCAATTGTTTTTATGATATCGCCATTGTTACCCCTTATTAATAAAGACTTTAGTTTATTTTCCCACATTGTATATAGAATATTAACCAATGGGTAGTAAATACCTTGGGAACCAAGCATTCCTATTAGACCTAGATTTAAGAACTATCCATGTAAAAAGTTATGAAACTTGCATAGTTTGACAATATTTCTCCATGTTTGTGGAGAGTGGAAGCTGCCATTTTAAGTTCAGCTTTTATCACCGACACATAGAATGCTGAGCTGATTGGGTCCAAAACTCAGGAGCCACTGTACCAGTATTTGTTGTATATATGGTTGTAGCTAAGTATTACTTTTTTTTGTACAAGACATTTGAAAAATTGATTAATAAAAATTGTAATGACTAAAATAGTTCAAAATGTACCACCTTTTTGCCTCAGACCCACTAACATCAGTATCCATTTAGGGCTGTGGGTTTTGCTCCATGGATTACGTTATAGTGGTTAACCCATGGCTATGTGCTGAAGCCTGTCTGACAGCAGGACCCATACTACTAAATGGATACCCATGTTAGTGGGTCTGAGGCAAAAAGGTAGTACATGTTGAGCCACATTTGCACGTCCCTACCCAGATTCCTTTGCTACAATGGAAATACTAAAATACTTTTTACTGAGAAGTTATGTGGGAAAACCAGGTTTTTTGGCCTGTGTAAGACATGTAAATGTACTCAGAATGATCAGTTTCCTTCCGGGATCTACAGTGGAGGGTTTTTCAATCACTTCCCTACCCACCATGACATATTTAATGTCTGTTAAAAAAAAAAGTTCAAAAGCCAGTGCAAGAGTCACTAAAAGTGCAGCAGAGTTTAGAGTGAAGCTGTTCTGTGTTCTTCACACATCACAAAGTTCTGGTAGCAATAAAAGGCAAGTGCTACCACATATTATATATTTATGCTCATATGTGAGGAGGCGAAACGTCCTCACTTACACGAATGATATGTTGTACATATCTGACTCTTTGTTGTCCTCTTGTGCGTTTAAAACCAGACCCCTGGTTTTGGTCCCTTCTCATTACATTACAATACTAACCTATCACAGCCTTCTTTCTCTCAGTTTCTGCCTCCTTCTCCACCACTTTCTGTTTCTGGGCAGCAATCAGAAGTTTAGTTTTCTCACTTTCCCTGTGGGGGAAAAAAAAAAAAAAACGACAAGAGGTTTGAGGCTTTTTTTTTTGCCTAAAAATCTTGACTTGAATGAATATATCATCTTGGGGCTATTCACTTCTTAACAGACATATTTAACCATGTTAAATATTCTACAAATCCCTCTACTAACCAATATCTTCTGTAGAGATTACCTGTGGCAAGAGTTTAGTGGAAAATCATATGGACTTAAATAGGATATAAATGGATCACTGCACAATGAAAAGTCTGACTTTGAGCATAATTAGGAAACAAAACAAAAAAGTCATAAAGATTGTTTTTATTAATGAAATTAATTGTGATATCTCTAATGGTTCCTGGACATTCATGATATTTTGATGAAGATTGTGAGAGGGATTTTTACATTTACCGACAAATTAAAAAAGATCAAAATGTATATAACAAATTAAACCCCCCTCTACTTCTTCCCTCCTCCCACACTCCTCATTCTACTAAAAAACACCCCTCATGATACAAGTCTCAGAAAGTCAAGATAGATTATTTTATACACAGTCTTTTGATTTTCTCTTAAAATGCTTTTATGCTCATGTCTTACACAGCTTTTGGTTTGTTACGTACTACGTAAAAGGCTGACACCATCAGTCAATATTGGTAACAGTTGAACTCCAGTTCCATGCTTAACCCTCTGTGCCTATGAATATCTGCCTTGTCTAGTGTGAGCTACCACTTTAAATCTCAGCCTATCTGGGTGGAGTGCACGCGGCTTTGTTATATGGTGATATATTGTAGTTTTCTCTTACATTAGCTCGTAGTTTCTGCGAATGGTTTCAGGGATGTTCGGTTTTGTGACTCTCACAGCCTGTAAGAAGAAAAAAACATTACAATGTCATGAATCCAAGGCTGCTCACAGGGAATTGCTTCTTCAATTGAAAACCCAAAATAGGGACAACTGAGGGATCACACGTGGCGAAAGTTTAAAGATTTTACATCATAGTAATCCCGTTTTGTTAGTACCCAATTTTCATTTATAGTCGTAATATAACTATTTTGATGAACTGGAATGATAAACAGAAAGCACTAGTGCACGGACTCCCGACCGTTTGGGTCTGGAGACCAGCTGGTTACAGTTATGGCGGCAGACTACTGCAATCCAGAACATTTGTAACCATGTGATATTACATGTGACACTATTCAAATGACAGTTATTATGTATTTATTTATTTTACATACAACAATAATTGTGGGAATAATAAATAGAAAAGTTCTTCTAAACATTAAAACACATTATAATTTCTTCTGAAAGGTTGCATACCCCTGGAGTAGGAAATCGCAGCCTTACCTGTATAATGAGACCTGGAGCCATGGAGTTTAGGTCTTGTTGCAGGGCAAGTTTGAGATTCTCATCTATTTGATCTGGGGAGAGGATTGGATAAGATTAGAGAGTGTCTTATCTCCTACAGTAGTGTATTTGCATTTACCCCTTCCTGATTGTAATACAAGTAAAGTATCTGTACCTCCTAAAGTGAACATAAGAGAAAAAAAAATGTTTCTTGACTTACTGCCATTTATAAATGGACAGAAAATACTGAAATAATTCAAATCTTATGTTTCTCTTAGGGGGCAGAGCAAAGCCTTATGTAGGGGACACAAGTCCATATGCTCTTTTCCGACCGTAACTACAGAGTATAAAGCTCTAAAACTGCTTCTAGTCAGCTTGAAGTATACTAAACAATTTTTAGATCTCTGTTGCCTCAGCTATGACTTGAAACGCTATGAAAACTAAAAATGTACTCAGATATGAGTATGATCAACTAAGTGCTTAACCTTAGTGTCTTATTCTCATTGAAATCCATATATTCCAGTCTGTAACTATAACTAATGCGTAGGACTGTTTTTATGCTTCTTTAAATTTTAATAATAATCATCAACAAGGCTAAATTTACATGTACATTAATATAACATTTTAGCAGTATACTGTGAAATTAGGTATAGTACATATTTTATTAATATAGGCAACGTATAGCCTTGATACTTTGTTTTGTGGGTAACCCTTTTACCCACACATTCACAGGATATGTAGGGTCTTCATCACGCAATAGAATATATTTTTAGAGCTTTTAAAATGTTCCTTATGATTATCTCCAACCGGGTACACAATATGGCTGTACCATAGACAAATATTAAAGAAAGGATATCTGACCAATTCTGTTGCTTAGTTTGTATAATGATAAAACACATACTTACCAAAGAGCTCTATATAGACTTCTTGTAGGGTGTGTACACTGCAGAACTGGTTGAGTTCATGGTGGATCTTGTTGAAGATCAAAGCCTTATCATAGTCAGCTGTGTAGTTCTTCACTATATCGTATACTAGGAGGAATTGATGGGACACAGAGAAATCATATTATTCATGATAATAATATACACGTGGAATGAGATTTCAAAGCTGGTTCACAAAAACATGTAGAGCATTCAATATTAATTCATGAATCAGGTCTTTAAAAGACATCTCCCATTACTATGAAGTATATTCACAAAAGTGCACCTGAGGGGGGGGGGGGGGGGGAAACAACATTTCAAGTACTTGAAATTAAGGACGGTAAAAAGTGATGTGCAAACTTACATGGAACAAAATTCTATTTTCCATATATTTAATAGAGCATGCTTTAAATGACCAGATGTTTGCTGCATTACAAATATTAAGTAAAACCTGTATAAACATACTAGAAACTAACAGGAAGTGCACAGAACATATGTAGATCTGTAGTATTTTTTTTAATTATTTAAGTCGCAAAATAAAACTTAACAGATATAAATGTCAGGAATTAGAAAATGATGTGTTTTGTAGAGCGACACACAGTATAGTATTTCTAGTGATGGAAACTTTGAACTAGCCTACAGGGAAATGGTTTGTGCCAATGCACTACACCACGAGCAAATGTTTATACCTTTTCTGGGATTGTTTTTTCATTTAAATTAAATAAAATATATTATTTAAAAAGCAATATATATTGACACTAACTTGGCTTTGTCCTGGGAGCTCCAGTTTGCTTATCCATCCTCTACACACAAATGGCTGATCAACCCTGCAAGTAATTGTTTGCACTTTTCATGCCCAAACTGGAGTTGACTTTTGGAGTCGATTCGAGTCCCAATCACTATGTGTTCTACAATTCACACCAATTAGACTTGGTTGGCCAACACACAATTACCTTCTATACCTATTAGATCCAGTCTTCCAAGTGAAACACTGTCCACTAGGTGGAATCCCCATCTTGTCTCCCAAATAACCCCTACAAGTCCACTATACTGAAAGCTCTTAGGGGGCACTATTCTTTTTGTACAACTATGTATTCAAATAAGTCCTATGCATGTGTCCTATGCATTGTAGACCAATAAAATCTAAAAAGTAGAAAAACAACGCTGCTAAAATAGGGACTGCTTATAGAAAAAGAGGCTCAAGGGTACACTCAACAGAGTACACAATTACTGGGAATAACAAATACCTCCCAAATCTCCATGTGCCCAAGAACACAACCTTTTTAATTGATTTTGCCTTTGATACAGCAGCATTTATGGAGAGAAAAGGCCTACAGGCTACATTTTTATTGAGACCGATATAGAGAGGAACAAAAAAAACTATGTTACTAATCATGGCACTGTTAGGCTCCTAATTTTGGGGGCTCCCCAGAAATCAAGCATTTATCTGATATACAAGGGGAAGTTTACGGCCCACAGTAGATGGAATTATACTTGTATATATTAGGGATCTATATTAGGGACTATCCCCATTTATTGTTGTTTTGTTTTTAAATATCTTAATAGCTTGGACTTCTAGCTTGTTTATTGGGGGCTAAATGGGAATTTGTGCTCAGAGAAAATAAACTGGGCATTGGTTGCTATTTGCAGCATCGTTGCTCCATTCCCAAGACAGGCTTTAAGTTGTTGTTGCAGAGCATTTAGCCAGCTTTGGGGCATCTAACAAGTAGACCCTTAGCGGTGGGCAAGTTCGGTCCTGGAGAACCACACACAAGCCTGGATTTGAAGATATCCTTTATGTGCACAGGTGAGTCAATCCCTGTGAGCAGTAGGGATATCATCAAATCTAGGCATGTGTTTGGCATGCCAGAACCAAAACTTGCCCACCCAGGATCTAGAAGGATCATTGGATTACAGGGTTCCTTCTCTGCATCTAACTTTTTTTGTTTTGGTGTGTTCTTAGGCACATGGGGATTTCAGAGGTATTTGTTATTCCCAGTAATTGAGTATACCCTTGGTCCTCTTTTCTACAAGCAGTACTTATTTTTAATAGCGGCGTTGTTTTTCCCACCAACACAAAAAAGGTTTTCTACTTTTATATTTTGTTTGTTCCCAGGCTAGTGCATTTAAGCACTTTTGTACATTATCACAGAAACTAGTAACAAAGGATCACTACTCTAATCATCGCTCTTTTACAGCAGTCTAGATAAGAGCAGTGGCTTGGCCAATCTTATCATCTGAGACCAAAGTGTATGACCTTTAATTACTCACCTGCATGAGAGATCAGGAAATTAACTACTTCAATCCGGTCAAAGTATATCATTACACCGCCACTGAGAGAGAAAGGAAATCAATTAGCCGCCATTTTGTCAAGTGTTACCAGAAAAAGAACAGTCAATATTTCCTAGAATAGTCACAGACTTCTGTCTACATATTGCTATTGTTTAAAAAAAACTGGCTCAGCCTAGATTGTTTTTATTGAATTAAAATGTATCTTTCCTTGACCATCATTTGTTGGTTGACCTATGAGTAAAATGTCTCGTTGGCCACTATGTATTGATGGTTCTCCCTAGAAACACTTTACAAAAATATCTGAAATTGGCAATTGTTAAAGAAATTCTAAATGTATGTGAGATGATTGACACTAAATGCTGATATATTTTAGGCAGAAATTAAATTTTAGGATCCGGTCTTATCTGAAGTAATAACCTAATGGTATTTTCGTATGGTAATTATTTTATACTAGCGAATTGCGCGTCAAAAAATGACGGCAATTAAATTGTAAGTGAGCTAATGCTATTTGGTGTATAATAATAAAATAACTAATAGATTAATAAAGTAATATACTTTACCTATTTTGAAGTAATATATGCAGGAATCATTGTGTTGAAGAGCTGGCAATTGTTCTAAAATGGCGGCTAATGTGTGGTATGTGTCTGTAGCGGAATATCCGTAGGTGTTTTGTGGTGTAACTTCATTTTTTGAGGTCCTGAATGCCCCCTCTTGCTGTAGGTAAGCTTTTTATGTATGTGTTGTGTGTATTTATTGTGTTTTTCATGTCCGCGGGTTGCGGTCGTAATGGGTGGTAACGTCTCGTATTTTGTTTGCGTTACGACGTAAAGTTTGCGAGGGCCACAGATGCTGGCAAGCAGCGCCTTCTTCGCTCCTTGCCATCAACTGCGGCCCTCGCTACGCGAGCCGGCAAGTGTTAGCAACAACTCGTATGCTCACAACTATATATGTGACTAGCGAATTGCCCGTCAAAAAATGACGGCAATGAAATTGTAAGGTAGCTAATGCTGTTTAGTGTGTAATAATGAAATATATAATACATTAATAAATGAATATACTTTACCTATTTTAAAGCATTGTGTGGAAGAGCTGTGAATGTGTTTTGATGTTGCTGCAGCATTAGTGGTGTGGATCTGCTGTGTAAGCGTGCTGAATGTGTGCAGTGTAACACTGTGCGTGCGCGAGCCCAAACCGTTAGCGTAGTCGTGTACTTCCGCATTGGCGTAAAATGGTAAAAAGTAATGTGTGGTATACGTTTGTATCGGAATATCCGTAGGTGTTTTGTGGTGTTTTGCGAGTTTCTTGTGGTGTTTTGCGAGTTTAGAGTGCTGTAGCCTCGTTTTCGTTTTGTTCGGCGGCCATTTTTTCTCTCGCTTCGATTTTTTTTTAGTCTCTAAACTGTTTTATTTCGAGTAAAATCGAGGTGTAAGTTGTATTTTTGAGGTGCTGGGTGCTCCCTCTTGGTGTAGGTAAGTTTTTTATGTATGTGCTGTGTGTATGTATTGTGTTTTACATTTTGTAATGTTCGCGAGTTGCGTCCGAGTGTTGCGAGGCCGTAATGTGTGTGAACGTGTGTCGTATGTTGTTTGCGAGTGTCGTAATGTGTGTGTCGTACTGTTTGGGTTGCGACGTGAAGTTTGCGAGGGTCGCAGTTGCTGGCATGGAGCGCCTTCGGCGCTCCATGCCAGCAACTGCGGCCCTCGCTTTGCGAGGTCCTCAGGTGCTGGCATGGAGCGCCTACGACGCTCCATGCCAGCAACTGAGGCCCTCGCTTCGCGAGGGTCCTCAGTTGCTGGCAAGGAGCGCCTTTGGCGCTCCATGCCAGCAACTGAGACCTTCGGGCAGTGCCCTCGCTTCGCGAGGGCCTCGGCTCGCTGCGCGAGCCCGCAGCGTTAGCAACAACTCATACGCTCACAACTATATATGTGATAATGACAGAGGCTTACATATGTAAAATATTATGCTATTCCTCTAAATGTGAAAAAAATAAAATATTAATCAGCTGAAAATTCTGTTCCTGCTAACTCCCTTGGGAGGCACAAAAACTTGAATGCTAATTGCTGCCTAAAATAGCAACATTCCCAGTCAATTATCTAATACTAATTTAGATTTTCTTAATGGATCACAATTTAAAATATCCTTATTTCTGTCATAATTGTGACTTCAGAGTCTATTTAAAGCAGTGGTTCCCAAAACTCTCCTCCAGACAGGCCATCATTTAGGTGAAACACTGTGTGAATACACAGGTGAAGCAATTTAAGACTCCACCGCCTGTTGAATACTACTTACCTCACCTGTGTATTCACACAGTGTTTCACCTAAATCATGGCCTGTCTGGTTGGTCTTGAGGAGAGGTTTGAGAACCACTACTTTAAAAGGGACATTGCAGAAGCCAACACTTTAAAATATATTCTTTGTATGTGTATAATTGAAACGTCACAAAAAGTGTTTTTCACACAAAAAGAGCGAGAGCCCTGTTCTTAAAATGTTACTTCTGGCTCCTAACTTTTTTGGTTATTCTACATGGTTTGGGTGGCTCCTAAATTTGATATACATTTGTCAACAATCATTTATAACATAGAAAATGTACATTATATGCATCAGGATTTAGGTTTTGTTTTTCCTATTTAAACCTAGCTTAATCCCTGCCTGAAAATGTACTTCAATCGGCTTCTAAATTTTCAAGCATATTTATTTTCTTTCATTGGAGAGTGGGCCTTTAAGCAAAGAAAGCCAACTGATTAAACAATCACTCAACAAGACGTCCTTCCAACTTTGCCGAGAAGAAGCCTTGTTGAGGTATTTTTGTGTTGCTTTGATGTTTGCTAAAATAATGTATTTTTCATTACCAAAATTGGTTTAATAGATAATATAGTTGAAAAATAAAAAAAGCTGCTTTTGAAGAAGAACTACAATTACAAATATGCAAGATTGTGTTTAGAACAAAGACTCTAATTTATTAATTTTATATATAACTATGCTACTAAGGAATCTGCCATTTTAGTTTCAAGTGATCTACTTTATGGGCTGGGAGGAGACTTTGAAGACACAGAAAGTTTGTATCTGCACAATGTGAATGTGTCATATACAACTGCCAGTTCAAGTGTGAGGGCTCATGGAAAGCTAATTGGTTCACAACTGCACACCCTGTTGAGTTGCAACGAGCAGGCTCACTAAAGAAAATGTAAGCCTGAGGTAAAAGCTAAAATGTAAAATATAAAAAGGTTTTCACTTTAACAAAATTTTGCAGATTGCCAAGTTTTGTTAGAAAAAAAGACCATATGAAAATGTGTGACCTTACTGGTCCTTTAAATGCAAACTTATAGCGTAGAAATACATTTTTCTGAAGCTGTGCAGGGTTTCCTTGCTCCTTACCTTGTACCACATGGTACATTCTTCACCTCATCCGTCTGTAGTGTGCTCTGCAGCAGGGAAGGAGTTAAACAAGTACTCAAGTTAGTCACAGAAAAACTAAATTTTTTTAAATTTGATTTTAAAGTAAAATGCGTCGGTCTTCATTTAATGGACCACAGACTATTAAATATAACAAAAGTTGTGTAGATTTTAAAACTAAATTATTATTTTAAGTATGCCCATACAATTATTGGATTAAAATGGCTGACCCTGGGTTTCATCTGTAAATTCCTATATAAGTGCTCTAGTACTTGCAGGCACATTGCTGGTGCAACTATCTAGTTCAATCTTCATGCAACAATCGCCGTTCAACTAACAAATATGGCCACTGCACCCTTGCTACAACCACTGCCAGAAACAAACATGGCTGCTGAAAACACATTACAATAAATGCCAGAAACAAACATGGCTGCTGAAAACACATTACAATAACTGCCAGAAACAAACATGGCTGCTGAAAACACATTACAATAACTGCCAGAAACAAACATGGCTGCTGAAAACACATTACAATAACTGCCAGAAACAAACATGGCTGCTGAAAACACATTACAATAACTGCCAGAAACAAACATGGCTGCTGAAAACACATTACAATAACTGCCAGAAACAAACATGGCCACTGTAACCACACTACACATAACCAGTAAAGCAGGACCTGGCTGCATCATAGAGAGGAATAACTAACCATGTGAGAAGGTGCATTCAGACGGATCAACACATATTTCAAATTAAAATATAAGAAACATTCAATAAATAAAGAGCAAATGTTAAGGTCCATTTATTTTAATGTAGTTTGTCACACAGATGCATTTATATACAGACAGATACACGGACACAGTGTTCATATTCCTTGCCACACAACAGAAACTTCCCAGGAAACAGGGCTGCTACCATTTGTACTGCTGCCTTTTAAATATTTTTCAAGACATAATAAAGCTCATAGAAACAACCTGTTTGGCACCTATAAAATATTTCTGGCTCCTAAGTTTTAGACATTTTTGCCCAGCCATGGCTCTGCGTACTAACATCCTTACCTGCACGGATTTGAAAGACGTTATAAATGGGAGCATTAGATGGAAACCAGGGCCACTTGTGGACGTCAGAAGCGCTCCTCCCCTGCAGGAGACATAAAAAAAGATGTCCGATTCAAGATCATGCAGACTAAACTTAAATCCATTGGCGCCAAACATAGCAGAGGTTTTAGATTTATGGCATGCAACAAGAGCCTGCTCAATCGAAACCCTTCGTCATCATAAAGACATTTTAATCATTAAATGAAGTGCAATGTCACTACCCAGGATCCTTAGCCTCACTGGAGCCACTGATCACAGAGTAATTAATGGTCAGGTCCCAATGCGTGATTGGGACATGTAGGTGTGCTCCGAACAGTATCTGCTCTCTGTACTCCCTCACAGGTATACGAGTCAACCTCAGATTGATGAGCCCCATAAAGGATGAAACAGCCGTGAGTGGGTTCTGGCTCTGTACTCTAATCCAAAGGACCCCATGTTATGTGGGTTAGTGGTAAAAAATTGATTAATTTTGAAACTCGTTAGCACATCACCTCCCAATATCCTCAGCTATGGCCTGCTGGTACTCAGAATGCAAGTTTACACTAGGGTTAAAGTCCCAACACATGACAGTATGCAGTGGTATACTATAAATAAATCTGCCACGTTCAGTTTAAAAAAAAAAAAACATAGTGATCTGAAGTTTAAAGAACATTAAAAGGGTACATTTTTTCATGCATTTGAAAAAAAACATGTTTTTAATATTTTTTATTTTATTTTGCATGATAAGCATTAAGTAAAGTCTAAACTTAAAGAAAAAGAGAGGATACTGTCATATGTAGGTCAAATTAGCAGACAAGTATTAATTGCATGTCCCTGTCCAAGTACCTAGAATGCAGTGTAATAATTGTATTTCTTGGAATTCAGAGCAGGAAGCACATTTTTTTTATTTAATTTTTTTACTTGTTTTAGATATTCAAATGTGAACACAAATGTACTATTTATTTACTGTACGATGGAGGGCTTTGGTCGCTCTTTTGCCCCCCATAAATTAAATGATTGTTGTGGTGAACTACCTACTCATAAGGTCTACTACACAAGCTAGTATCCAGCCCCATGCTGATGAGAGGCAGTAACCGCAAAACAGCTGTCCGTGGGTAGATTTCCTGGCTTGTGCAGAATCCATCCCAGGGTTTTGCTTTTGTGAGCACATTTGCATGTCCCTTTCCAGGTTCCCAGAATGCAGTGCAA
This sequence comes from Discoglossus pictus, assembly GCA_027410445.1. NCBI lineage: Eukaryota > Metazoa > Chordata > Amphibia > Anura > Alytidae > Discoglossus > Discoglossus pictus. The sequence continues at coordinate 77,615,228 of CM050167.1, forward strand.
TAACTTTGTTTCTTGGAAACATGTTTTTTAACTTGTTTTAGATGCTCAAATGTGTACACAAATGTACTAAATTATATATATATATATATATATATATATATATATATATATATATATATATATATCTATCTATCTATATTCATGTTTAGTCATTCAGTCGTGTCCGACTTTCTGTGACCGTACAGACAGCAGCACGCCATGCACAGCTTGTGCTCATCCATAAGGTGTTCTTGGCAACGATTCTGGAGTGGGTTGCCAGTTCCTTCTCCAGTGGACTGCAATTTGTCTGACCTCTTTGCTATGACCTGTCCATCTTGGGTGGCCCAACATGGTATAGCTCAATACAGAAGGGGAGATTGATAGATAGACAGAGCTCAGCAGTCCATTGCCCGATTGTTGTTGAAATAAATGGCTATTACAGATTCAGTGCAAGGGAGGCAGTGAACATCCTCACATATCTCTGCAAGCGCCTTGGGAAATTTTGCTACGGCTTTATTTAAGGACATGCAAATGAGAGCAAATAAAGCAAAACAAAATGAAATAAATCTATGCTGCCAAAGCAATACAACACCAGTTATGGCATCCTTCTGCATTTGTCAGCTATACCACATGTACAACTCATGAAGCATGCCAAAGGTAAGCAGTGTTGATCTACCCCTGCCCAATAGTCTTGCAATGGACAACAATATGAAAAACATCAATCCAAATTCCAGCATGCACCTGCGGTCATACCAACACTTCACCTGTAAATCAGTACCGCCATATCTCTCCTTCAATGCACCATAGTGCAATAGTCCACTCTCAGACTCTCACCTGTAATATACCCCAACATGTCCCTCTTCTATCTTGTGAATGGCAGAGAACAGTGAAGCAGCAGTAAATGCGACCCCCAGGGCAGCTATGGCTCCAAGGTGGGACATCTCTGGGAACCTGTGAAGTAGAGGGGTACATGGCTCACATAATTCAAATTACAAACTTGTTTCAGATACAAAACACATAAACCAGTTGCAGAAGACTAATTAGTACAATGGATATTTAATCCCAACAACATAACTTGTACAGGAACACAAAGCAGCAACAATATCTACAGCATGCTATTCTTAAGATTCATGATGGGATTGTTTTTAAAGAAAACTATAAGGAACAAATTTACTAACTTATGTGTAAAGGGCAGGGATCTTATATAAGGGTTTCATTTGTTGTACTGGAAGCCTAAAGACCTTTCTATCAGCTGTAAATGGAAAGAACAAAACATTTTTTGTATAAAACTCCCCTGATCAGGGAAATAAAGACTTCATATAGCTGCATAATAGTTATGATATATGGATCTATCCTGTTATGTGCATGCACTGCACGGGAAGCTTCTTGGTGCCGGGCAGACGGGCTCGTGTCCCGATGTACTCCCTAAGCCCCTAACCCCCAATACCCCTTAGCAGCCCTAACTCAAACCCCCTACACCAGTTAGAGGCCCTAAACCTAACCCCCTACACCAGTTAGCGGCCCTAAACCTAACTCCCTACACCCCTTGCCGGCCCTAACCTACTAACCCTTTTAGCCTAACCCTAACCCCCTACACCCCTTGCCGGCCCTAACCCTAACCTCCTAATCCGCTTAGCCTAACCCCCTACACCCCTTGCCGGCCCTAACCCTAACCTCCTAATCCGCTTAGCCTAACCCCCTACACCCCTTGCCGGCCCTAACCCTAACCTCCTAATCCGCTTAGCCTAACCCAAACCCTCTTAGCCTAATCCTAACCCCCTACACCCCTTGCCGACCCAAACCCTCTTAGCCTAACCCCCTACACCCCTTGCCGACCCAAACCATTTTAGCCTAATCCTAACCCCCTACACCCCTTGCCGACCCAAACCCTCTTAGCCTAATCCTAACCCCCTACACCCCTTGCCGACCCAAACCCTCTTAGCCTAATCCTAACCCCCTACACCCCTTGCCGACCCAAACCCTCTTAGCCTAATCCTAACCCCCTACACCCCTTGCCGACCCAAACCCTCTTAGCCTAATCCTAACCCCCTACACCCCTTGCCGACCCAAACCCTCTTAGCCTAATCCTAACCCCCTACACCCCTTGCCGACCCAAACCCTCTTAGCCTAATCCTAACCCCCTACACCCCTTGCCGACCCAAACCCTCTTAGCCTAATCCTAACCCCCTACACCCCTTGCCGACCCTAACCCTTTTAGCCTAATCCTAACCCCCTACACCCCTTGCCAACCCTAACCCTCTTAGCCTAACCCCCTACACCCCTTGCTGGATGCATTTGAAAGAGAAAATTTTAACATAAAATGTTTACATTACATTTTAACATTAAATGTTAATTGATACTAAACTAATCCAGAAAATATACTTTAGATCTCATTGGCTGTCAAAAGGCAAGCCCACGAGAGCAGTTAAACCTCTGAATATTGTTTTGTGCTTCATTTGAATAAAGGAAACACACTTTGTTGCATCAGAAAGTGGGTATTTGATAATGTGTCAAAGAAAAAATATTTCATGTTCCTTTAACAAATTAATTATACAGTACTTATACAGTATACCTTTCCAGTGGTAAAGGTGGCACTAATAAATTATAAAAATGAGCCACCATATGCTAAGCAACTTATACAAACAGGTGGATGACCAATATAATTAGTCACCTTTCTTGGTGACAGTGTACTATACTTATTCCTTAATTTGTGCAAATTACTTGATAGTGAACTCTCTGAATGCTGGATAGAACGGCACCCCAACTTTAGTGTGCACACCAAATGCATCCCGACAGCAGCGCACAGTTGTAATGTGGATGACAAATGGGCGCCGATGAAAGGGCGCAAGTGCTATAGCCTAACACCAGGACACCTTCCAACCTAACACCTTCTAATCCTAACACTTACACCCCCTAGACTAACACTAACCCTAACCCGTCAACCTAAGCCCACCTTACCTGAAGTCCTGCGCGCAGATGTCGGGTGCGATATTGAAGTGCTCGCTTTTGTGGGCGCGCATTTGTCAGCGCTCATTGCAAGGCTGTTTGTTGTATTTTTTTTTGTGATAGGAGCTTTTGCTGTTATTGTTTGGTCGGCGGTGATCTGCTTTTTGCGATGTGTATATGTATTTTTGTATGCTAATTAAATAATTAATAAATGAATATACTTGACCTATTTGGAAGAAATATATGCAGGAAGCATTATGCTGAAGAGCTGACAATCTTTTTCTATGTTCCTGCAGCAATGTTCGATTTGCACTGTGGAGCTGAAGTGCAAGTGTCAGCAATGTGTGCAGTGTGTAGTGTAAATAGGCTGCGTGCGCAAGGAAAAGCCATTAGGGTAGCTGTGTACTTGCGCATTGTGTAAGTTAGTGTTGTAAAATGGCGGCGAATGTGTATGTGGTACATGGCTGTGGATGATGTAGCGTCCTTGGTAATAGTGCATCTTGTACGGCTTTTTTGAAAAGGCATATGTCCTTGGTGGAGTTTTGCGTCTTTAGGGTGCTGTAGCTTGTTTTCTTTTTTTTTTTTTTTGGCGGCCATTTTTTCTCTTGCTTAGGGGATTTTCATTTGTCTAAACTCGGTAATTTGGACTTAAATTGAGGTGTAACTTCACTTGCAGAGGTCCTGGGTGCCCCCCTTGCTGTGGGTAAGCTGTTTATGTATTGTTTGTGTGTATTTATTGTGTTTTTAATGTTTTCAGGTGCGCGCAGTTCGCCTGGTAAGGTCGTATTTTTACAAGGTCGTAAGTTTTTTTTTGCCTAAGTCCCGCGTCTAGTATTTTTTTAAACTAAGTCCGTAAATTTTCCGTTCTATGCCCTGCGGTTCGTATTTTTTTGTGTAAGTCCGTATATAATGATTGCGTGTTAGATCTATTTTGGTAAAGTGCCGCTTCTGTGGGTGTTTGTAACCGCGTGTCAGGCGCCGTAGAGCCTCCACCTTCGCAAATGCGGCCTGCAATGAGCCTTTGGGTCATTGCTGCCGACGTTGGAGCCTCCTCACCTTCCGCAAATGCATCCCTCACTGTAGCAATGTACAGCGGTGTGTGTGTGTGTGTATATATATATATATATATATATATATATATATATAATGTGGCATAGCTACGTCTAGATGAATTATCAGCTTGGGACTAAAATGTTTGTTCAATAAAGGATCACTAAGCTGCAATACACACATTATATATATATATATATATATATATATATTATGTATGCATGCATGTAACAGACCCCACTCCCACCAGCCTATTGTCTGATCTCCATATGGAGCCATACCTCCCCAAGCAGTCTGCTCAAGTGCTCCCAATATAAACACATTTAAATGCAGTTTAAATCACCTTCCTAAACAGGCCTCTCCCGTGTACACCAGTATCTGACCTTTATCGTTACACCTTCAGGACACTCTTGATCTGATTGATCCTAATCTTCCTCCTTTCCCACCTGCAACAGTAGCTGCTTCCTGGTGTCGCACATCATGACGTCATTCAATAACGCCCGGTGAGGACGCGGCCATATTGGTTAAGGGCAAACGGGCCAATAGAATGAAAAAAATTAATAAAACTAGTCACCACATGGTGGCGCCAGAGGCTGTGTAAAGATTTGAACATTTGGTTTGGCTATATAGATGGAAAACTAAAAGATTATGAAATGCCAATAAATATTGTTTATATAATATATATATATTCTAGATTGGAATAACCAGGAATGTCCAAAATTCCAAATGAAAAATCTGAATAGTCAATATACTGTACAGTGATATTCCTTCCATTTTTTTGCCATGTGTTAATATTGTATTTGCTTTTGTATTTTTTTTTGCATATGGTGTGTGATTGTGTAAGCATTAAAATAGCTAATTTCTGATTTTTTTTGTATGTCCAAATATTTTGATGGGCTTTATGTTATCACTGGGAGTTGTGTATCTAAATTTCAGGAAGTTACATTATTTTCAGTTCATGGTCAATTTAACGGGCAACATTTTTTATTGTAAAATATATCCATGTGAAGAGGTTACAGGGTCTTTCCTTTTATGAGTGCGCCAGCAGTGGCAGCAGCAGTTGCAGCAAGGAGCTGCTAGATGGCACTGCTGAAATTGCACACCGTTTGTAAACGCTGCTGTGACCATACACAATTTCCAAGCCTAAAACATTACCCTTACCCTAACCCTAAAGCTATGACACTGGCAGCAAAATCTTGGCAGCAACATCTACCGGATGCTCACTGCCACTGCAGCGCCTGTGCTGGTGGTGTTCCAGTGCACTCATAAAAAGAAAGGGCCGAAGCTACCAAACTAAATTGAATTGCATCTCAAAATCTAGAAAGGCTAATATGTTGTTCCATTAAAATGTATCAAAAGCTGTGAGGATGATCCCCCTTTCCTCCACCACTACCACCTTACCTTGCCCTTATTTTCTTCAAACACTTAACACCTACCAACATTTAAAAATAGTCAAATTGGGACACTGATACTCTCTGCAGTATTAACTAGTGTTACCACCATTGTTAACAAAGTAGAAACTAGTAGCCCTATTAAATTCCCTCAACATTGAAATCAGTAGCCGGTACCGTAGCCAGCAAGACTTACAGCTATTAAATTGGCCTCTTAAAGCTACCCGCGAACGACTTGTGGGTTAGGTGCGAAAAAACCCTATGGGACGTGAAAATTTGAACTGCGTGCCCACATATCCTTGGATCTGTCAAGCCCGTAATTGTTACGTTTCCAATCATGCTATTAAATTGCAACAAATTCACTGGCGTTCAAGCCCGTACCCCGCAAATGAAGCAAAGAAGCCAACGAGTACCAGAGAGGACCCGCTAGAGGGGTAAAGTCCAATCTGTAGCACTGTAAATGCAAATATACACACACTACTGTATTTATATGTGAAGGGAACATGATGTTAGGTATTAAATAAAATAGCACAATATTCTGAAGCTCACAAATCGGCTATATAAAATAATTTACTTCATATTTAAATTTTGTGTTATATCGATCCCAGCAATTTAATACATTTAATGGAACTCGCATAGACTAGAATATCATATTTACGGCTTTATCAATATTGCATTATTTCTGGAGTGTGGGTCCGATTTTAATTTGTAATTGAAGCCTGTAAGACTTTGAAATCCAACCTTCATTTTTCAGTGATGTAATGATGACGATCTCTGTTGCCATTGGCTCTGTCTAAACCCGTAACTACGGTTTGTCTATTGATTATGTTCACGGCCGCACATCCAACATTTATGGGTTTGCGTCTCAAGCCCGTAACTCGTGGCATGGTCTAATTTAATAGCTCTGTAACTCTGCAAAATTTCAAGTTCGCAGCCGCTGCGGGTCTCACAATGCCGCTACGAGCTTCTAATTTAATATGGTTAAATGTGCACCCACTTAACACTGTATATTCACATTGCTCTATATGCACAAATATTCTTAAGAACTTACATTATAGCCTTTTATCTTTCTTGTAGAGTTTGAGAGTAAACACCACAAGGAAACAGAAAATGTGAAACATGGTCATGGTGGAAAACTGGATTTTAATTCAGGATTTTTATTAATAAAATGGGGATATTTTGGAGGCTAAAAGGGACTATCTGCTGAAAAAAGAGACTGTCCCACTAAAAGAGGAACAATTAGGAGGCATATAATATTTGGATTTGAGGATATCCCTCAAATCACACAGGTGAGTCTATCAGGATGACTGAAGAAACAATTCACTTACCTGTGCACAGCAGGGATATCTTGAAATCCAGGCATGTGTGTGGCCCTCCAGGACTGAACTTGTGCACCCCTGGTGTAGAAGATTGTTTCCCTTTCTGTTTTTTGCCTTATCCTTCTTACTCATCGACTATTCTGTACACTTAAATACTACCATAGGTGCACATGTGTCTACTCTATCGCAATCAATTACTCTCTCAGACTTTCTTAAATGGAACAAAGACAAAAGAAACACCTTTTTGTACTTCCTTTAGCTTATGCACAAGAAACTCCTGTTCTAATCTACGTTTCATGGTTCTATATCAGGGTCGAATTCTAGACCTTGGTGCCTACAGATGAGCCATGATTAAAACGTATGACAAACTGATCATCTATAAATTCTGAACATTGGCCTATATGTGACTGCAGATGGACACAGCTGGTATATATTATTATCTGGAACTCATGTCTTGAGTTTTGTGCCTTTCTTCTTGAGCTAGTGTTTTCCAAAATAATTCATCAATGGAACCATTCTGGCTGCTGAAGTATCAATGGAAAAGCAGGGCAAGAAAATGGTCATGGAACAAAATAATTCTGTAAGACTATAAAATGGCCGTGGAAACGTCAATCCTCATCTGAGACTCATAACCACTCTCCTGATCTCTATCAGGGACACTCACATTATTTAACAAAGAGACAGCAACTGGGATAATTCTCTTGTGGAACACTTTACCACACATAATGGAACCTAATGGTTCTGCAGAACACAGTTTATGAAACACTGTTATACATCATTGTCTTTTGTTCTAAAACATGCCTTCCTGTTTCACAACAGACTTATTTCTCAGAGCCAGTTTCTTGATGACTTTAAGATAACTTCTGCTAAAGAGTCATAATGATGTTTCACACCATATGGTGGGAATTCACAGTTTGTCTGAAGACCAAACAATATACATATTGGAAAACGGTTTAGAAAATGTTTGTGGAAAGACCTGACTCATTTAAAACAAAATTGCCAATCACACCCATAAACCACAGTTCAAAACTTTCACACAAACCAGACTCTACATTCAGAAAAAAAAAAAAACTTTAGATGCTATTTAATATAACACAAATAGTGGAATATGATGTAACACAGATGCAGCCGTATTGTCTTGGATCTTAGTGCCTTGATGGACACTCTATACATAACGGTATAACAGTAAAATTCTTAGTATCACTAGCATGATTGATTAGTTTTTCTTAACCCTTTGGGCAGAGATATGAAAACAATTTCACTTTAGAAATAATGTGACATGGTGGAACCCTCCTCTTTTATGTTCTCAACATACCCATGGGCAGCTTACCATGAAAACCCAACTCAACACTCACAACTGGGTTCCATGGCTTTTCATGGAGAAAATGCTCTGATCAGTAAGGCTCAGACAAATTGCAAGACATTTGAGTAGTTTGAGTTGCTACAGTAGAGTAGTAACACATCTCAAAGAAGTAGAGAGCACAGGATACTTTTCGTCTTGTATTTTCATACCAATTGCATTAGGAAATTTGTTTCTAAAGATGTCAAGAATCCTGGACTTAAGAAGGTATGAAGTCAAAGGTAACTTAAAATTAGGACTGCTAAATCATTGACTTTTGGTACCCACCAGTCTTACATTAGTCATTACTCTTTCATTCCATATTTTCCCCAACTTTTCTGCAGTCTTTCTTTTTCTCTTGCTATTTCTCTCCCACAGTTTCCTTCCTTCCTTTGTGTCCATGTACTCATCTTATGTTCAATTCTCATTTCCCCCTTCCAATCTCTGTACTCTCCCTTCCTACTTTTCAGTCTCCTATGATCTTTATCTTCCTTTCCCACTTCTTGTCTTTAAAATTCTCTCCCCTTTCCTCAGCTATGTATCTCCTCTTATCTCTCAATTTCTTCATCTCTAAATGTGTTCCAATCCATCTCTCTTCCTATCTTTTCCATTTTTTTCCATGCCATTCCTTTCTCCCTCTCCCTTCTGCTCTCTTGCTCTCCGTCCTATCTGTTAATGTTGTGTATTCTTTCAGTCATGTCTAACTCTCTGTGAACTTATGGACCGCAGCACACCAGGCACATCCCTCATTCACTGCTACTCTGAGCCCCATCAAGCTTATGCTCATTACTTCAATGACCTCATATATCCACCTCCGCCTCTGCCATCCTCTTCTTTGTTTGCCTTCCATCTTTTCCAGCATCAAAGTCTTCTCTAGGGACTCCTGTCTTCTCATCATATGGACAAAGAAATTGCGCTTTAGCCTCATACCTTCCAGTGATCAGTTTGTCTTATATCCTTTAGTACTGATTCATTGGATCTTCTTGCAGTTCAAGGGACTCTAAGCAGTTTTCTACAACAACAATGCAAAGGTGTTCTTTCTACAACGATCAGTCTTCTTTATGGTCCAGCTCTCATATCGTATGTTACTACCGGGAATATCATAGTTCTAAAAATGTAGACATTTGTTGATAAGTTAATATCTTGGGTTTTTACTTGCTTGTCCAGACTTGCCATAGCTTTTCTCCCAAGATGCAAATATCTTTTAATTCCATGACAGCATTTACCATCTGCAGAGATCTTGGAGCCCAGGAAAATAAAGTCTGTCACTGCCTCCACTTCTTCCACTATCTTTTTGCCCGGAACTGAGGTTGCTCATTGCCATGATCTTAGACTTTTTAATATTGAGCAGCAGGACAGCTCTTCCTTCACTTGTATCATTAGGTCCTTTAGTTCCTCCTCCCTTTCAGGCATAAATACAGTGACAATATAAGACCTTGTTGTACTCCTTTTCCGATCTTGAACCATTCTATTGCTCCATGTTCGATTCTGACCGTGAATTCTTGGACCACATACAGATTCCTCAGGCGGCAGATGAGATGGCCTGGTATTCTCATCTCTTTAAGAACTGGCTACATGTTGTTGTGGTTCATGCAGTCAAAGGCTTTAGTATAGTTTATGTAGCAGAGGGAAATGTATTTCTGGAACTCTTTTGCTTTCTTTATTATCCACCAGACATTGGCAATTTAATCTTTTGTGCCTCTGTGGAACCCGGCTTGCACATCTGCTCAATCTCGTCCCATATATTGTTGGATTCGAGCTTGCAGGATCTTAAGCATTAGCATGCTGGTATGTGAAATGAGTGCAATTGATTGATAATTGGAGCACTCTTTGACACTGCCTTTTTGGGATTGGGATGTAGACTGACTTTTTCCAATCTACGGGCCAATGTTGAGTTTTTCAAATTTGTTGGCCTAAGGCAAGTTACACTTTCACAGCATCATCTTGTAGGATTTTGAATAGTTCCATTGGGATTCCATCAACTAGTGCAGCCTTGTTATCAGAAATGCTTCCTAGGGCCCATCTCACTTCACTCTCCAAGATGTCTGGCTCCAGCTCATTGGGCAAAGGTTATCAATATTTTAAGATCCTTCCTATATAGATCTTCTGTGTATTCCACACACAGCTCTTCTTTATCTGATCTGCCTCTGTTAAGTCCCTGCCATTTTTGTCTTTTATCAAGGCTACTTTGGCATAAGAGGTTTGTTTGCGATCCACAATTTTCTTGAAGAGATCTGTTGACTTACACATTCTGTTATCTTCTTCTATCTCTTATTATGCTCATTATAGAATGTCTCCTTGTCCTTCTTGCTGGAACTTTGCGTTCAGTTCTCTGTCTCTACCTTGAGATAAAAACTAGCTTTAAAGGTATATTTAAGTTAGCTGGATTATGAATGCATCTGATAGAGGAGAATTAATGGTCTATGAAAACATGTGTTATATAGAAAAGTTCAGTTTACTTACATAGATTATGAAATCACGTGTATCTTTTTTTCATTGTTTCACAAGATATATCATTACTTATAGACAAATGTTCTTTATCAGATTCTCACTTTAGTGTCATTTCTATGTTGTAATGCTAGTTTCCCTTCTCTCTATTTCTCTTCAATTATTTATTTTTATTGTAAATATAAGGTATTTGATTTAAATTTTTAAGTCTCCATGTCAATGGATCAGCTTAAATAGCGCTCTGTCTGCCTTGTCGGTAACCCCTGATGAAATTGTTTAGAAGCGTGCGTTGGGTTGCACGTTACGTGACGCCGCGACGCTGACTTATGACGTCAGCACTGGACACATAGGCAGCATTCGTGGAGCTAGGAGCTGCGGCTCTCTTGTGTATGAGCCCACAGCCTTACCAATCAACCTTAGAAGTCCTTATTTCCTTTCCTGATCATTAGTAACTAGAATGTTGAATAATAAGGCATACTATGCCAATGAGGAACGTGGATGCCATAGTCTTTTTCAATAGGAAGCTCCTATGCACTGGTAGTTTCAGGAGTGGTTTTATGTAATTATTAGGACCTTTTGCATTCCCTATCAGAATTTAATACATTCCTATAGGCCACCTCATCTAAATATCTGACACCTAGCACTTTGATATATTCAATACATTTTTTGGTATATCCATTGGGCATTTTGGCACTTTAATACTTATTATATGTATGATTATGTGATTTAGCATGATCATTATTTTCACTTATCACTGTTCACTTTTTTTACCTTGTGCAATATTTATTACAGCAATTTTTTTCACAGTTGTTTACAGCACTTAGCACTTTATAACTGGATCACATTTTCAGTGCCCTAGTAGGATTATTTAATATATATATAGTGGCATATAGAGTTCTATGCACTACTTATCTGATTCCACGTGACGTCAGAGTATCAAGATTTGAATTCAAGTTTTAATCAAATTATTAAACGTTAAGTTTTATCATATATTTCTCTATATTACAATTAGGCATCAGGGTGTGCACGATGTTAAAGGGATATGCTGTATTTCTCTCCTTTTTTTCTAGTGTAATATAACTTTTTTTATCCCTAGTAGGACCCCATTGTACTCAGTTCTTTTTACACCTTGAGCCACCTGTATTTTTGTTGTGCTATTATACTTACAAAGTTATTTGAACAAAAGTCAAATCAAGCTGTTCACGCCCATAGGATGCTTACATAAGCCGGGTACACACAGGAAATACAGCAGGGTACATATTTTGACCTTTCTGGTACAGAGCACAGGAAGTAACTGTTGCAGTTCTTGTACTAAGCATGCCAGAAGTCACTGAGGTGAAGAATGATACAATGTAGCAGCATGATTCTGAATTTGAATGTTATGCTAATTCAGGTGGGATTTTCTAGAGGCGTACACAATCACATGCAAATTCAAAATAACATAGGAAATGTTGCTAACTTCAAGGAAAGCTAATTAATATTTATTTTGGAATATTTTCATGCAAAACAATGTTTTCATACACTATTAATTCTCCTCTATCAGATGCATTCATAATCCAACCCACTTGAATATACCTTTAAATAGTGTAAACCTCACTCTAGACACATATCACACATAGTAAGTAGTGTCGACAGGTGCCCCTTTGCAGATGTTACCCTTGCACCTAGTGGTGCACATTCACTCACCCTCTCACAAAGTCAATGTCACACACAGACATAAGCTCTGTCACATGCAAAGCATCCTGGGAATGTTACCCACAGGCTCACTTTGACTTTAATATATATGATGATTATATTCTGTCAGTGTCAATATTATTGAGCAAGAGCCCCTGCAGTTATTTCTGGATCTGTATAACCTTACAATTAACATAGCTATTACATACCATAAAGACATTACTTTCTGCCTATCCCACATAGCTATTATCGCGGTGGTCTCTTTGGCAGAGATAAATCATTTCCCTGATAACATGTGTCACTCAACCCTTTCTCTCTCCCTGCTATTATTTTCTACATTGTTTGGCTATTAAGAGCTATGTTGCCCGTTCAGTCTGTGTATTGCTGTGACATCAGTGGCAACTGTTGGACCTTGTCACCGATTCCACTTAACAGCGCGGAATTCCTGACTAATGAGGCCTTTTTCCCCTTCATGACATGAGTAGTACCATCAGTAATGCACATGTATAAACAGACACACATGTAACCTTAAACTGAGCAGAGGCTCCACGCTCCCGTCAGCCTTGTCAGGAAAATGATTAATGACCAACAGACTTCAAATTACCTTCATTGTCAGCTCTGTATTGTTAGTTCTGACAAGTAATGAGGTCCGACGGCCCTTCCTTTCTCACACAGCACTTAAAGAGCTTGTGATTCTTTTCCTGGACCTTTAACTCTTTTGCTGCCAGGAAGTCAAATCATTGATATTCCCAGAGGTTGGCAAAATGGGGCAAATGTAGGTAAGGACCACATCCAAGTGTGAGCAATCAGATAACGGGAGTCAGACTTATACTGTAGCCAGGGCCTTCAGTCTTTTTGATGTGGGGAGCGGCTGGCTATTTTCCAGTGTTCATTGGGACCACCATTGTGATCCATAAAAAAAGCACAGGGTGTCACTACAAGTGACATAAAACATTTTTATTTATTTATGCACTGATTTGAACAAGGTACATGCTAACTGAGGATATATTTCTCAATACATAATATAATGTTGGTCTCTCCTCATCCATCTTTGTTCCTGAGGACCAGCAGATAAGGGCTCAGGATCTGGCACCGATCCCAAAACCAGCTGATTATAACCACTGCTTTAGGCTATATAAGTTAGGAGCTTTCTTACTAGTAAGGTGAGACTTGTCTCCAAGTCCTATATTATTCTAGAAATATAGTAACTGAGTTTGCAAAAATACTTTTCACCCATCAATTGAAACATGTTAGATTTCCTCTGATATTTGTATTATATACATTGTGAGATGATCCAGAGGAGGAAACAAACAACAAACAAATAAAAAAAACTTAACATTGAAACTTTTGTCATTATCATTAATGATCCAAAAAACTGGCATCTGAATTATTCTCTGGATCAATATCCTAACTATTCCAGCTAGCTAATATAACTTTTATGTTCCAAAATATAGCCAACCCCTTTTTTTAAGTTATTTATTGAATCTGATCGTAAAGTCTCCTTTGTTAGAGAGTTCCACAAGCTGCCTTACTGCGAAGATTCTTTTTCTTTCCTTGCTCATGTTGTTTCCCCAGGACCCCATAATTCAACTTTATTCTACAAAGTATTTTTCATGTTGGAGTGAGAACTTTACACAGGGGCTTATTTAAGTTTTATGCTGACATAGAGCCAATTATATTTATGCTCCCCCCACATACAAGTTATTGCTTCTCATTTCCCCTTTCTACATCCTCATCACATTTATATATGCACACACACATAGATATACATTATTATGTGTTTAGTATATATTGTATATCAGGTACACTGAATTTACCTGATTTTTACACATTCCTGTGCATTTGTATACACTGTTCAATAACAATACAAGAGTAGCTTGAGGCAGCCTACTGCCCCCTAAAACTGTATTGCCCAAGGCCTGGGCCTTGTTAGTTGAAGCAGAAGTACACAACTGACTTGCCACTTAAGACTTACATGAGACAATTCCAGTCCTCAAGAGCACTGCATAGGACAGGGTTTAACACAGTTGAATAAATCCCTGCTGCTTGCATGTAGGGAATTTATAAATCATGACCTGTTTCCAGACCAATGCTGTGTACCCCTGGACTGGCAGAACAATTTGAGAGAATGCTCAGGAATTTCTTCCTGATCTTTCTCATATAGGATGCCATATATTACACCAGTGACATAAGGATACACCTAAGGAGGAGGGACTTCACACTAATGCAAGCAGATGATGATATGATCTGAGTCTGCTTGGAGTAGCATCACCCTAGTAGTGTGAAGCCCCTCCATTATTGGTGTGGCTTAGGCCACCTTTGTGACACATGGGAAAGAACTGGTAGAAAGGGGGAGGTTCGAGAAGGTGAGAATCCATTTACTTTTGGGGCTTCATAGAAGTAAGTGAATTGTAAATGATATATGACAATTATATTGAAGAGGATGACCTTAATTAAGTCATCTGGTTAAAACATTTATATAAAACCCTAAATATTGCCTAAAAAGGATGGAGGGAGAGAGGAGGGAAGGAGAGAGAAGTAGAGGGAGGGAGAGAGAAGGAGAAAGGGAGAGAGAGAGAAGGAGGGAAGGAGAGAGAAGGCAGGAAGGAGAGAGAAGGAGGGTAGGGAGAGAGAGAGAGAGAAGGAGAGAGTCAACGCAGAGAGAAGGAGTGAGCAGAGAGAGAGGGCGCAGAGAGAGGGCACAGAGAGAGAGAGGATACGCAGAGAGAGGGCACACAAACAGACAGAAGACAATATATTTTTAAGACAATATTATACTGTCATTTTTGATGGGCAAGTGACTAGTAATTTCATAATTTTGTACAAGAACACTTTTATAGCTCTGCATGTTCATAGACACAACTGTGATAGGGGATGGGGTACATTTTGAGAAGAAATTAATTGTGTATTTCCATAGCATTCTTACTTACCCCTTCTACTTTCTTTTGTTTGCCTTCTCCACCTACAGCTGTTTGTTTTGCTTTGTCTTCAAGTGCCATCTAATCTAAAGTGAATGAGTCATGTATGGGGTTTATGACTTATGGTTTAGCATCGGGCATTCAGCAATGAATTTGAGATTAGAAGGCACTTGAATGCAAAGAAAAATAAAGAGCTGTTGAATGAAAAGATAAACATGTAAAATAAAGCTATTAAAGCCATCTTTTTATATTTAAACAAATATTTGTTCGTTTTGTACTCTAGTTCTTTGCTTCACAGAAGGTTGTTTTGTCATGCTTATCTGTGGCCTGTGGATATTGAGTGGTTTGCCAGGGCTCTGCCTCCTAAACTCCTTTCATCCATCCAGCCTTGTTAATGATGTTCTGAAATCGGACCTTGCTTATTATCCTTGCGCAAGGCGTGCGCGCACTGTCGGGAGTGAGGGAAGCTGTCACAGTCTCTGTTGTGTTAAAGTGGATTACTGCAGTTAGCAGCACATATATAAGCAATGCTATAGAACAAGTGTTATACAGATGAGGGGGACATGGGGGTGGGGGGAAACACCATATATATAAGCAATGATACAGAAAGAGTGTTATACAGATGGGGGGGACATGGGGGGGGGTTAAGGAGGTCTGAATAGGGCACCTGTGGGTGGTGGGGGGTAGGAGATCAGAATGGGGATGTTGGAGGGGGGGGGGAGTTATCCTCTCTCTCATCCCTCCTCTCTCTTTATTTCTCTCCCTCTCTTTTTTCTGTCCGTCTCTGTTTCCCTCTCTACCCCCTTATTGTCTCCCTCTTATGCTCTCTCTTTTCTCATTCTCTCCATCTCTCTCAATTTGTTTCCCTCTTTCTCTTTTTCCATCTCTCCCTCTCAATCCCCATTCTCTCTTCCCTTGCCCTCTCTTCCCCCTTCTCTCTCTTCATTTCTCTCTCTTGTTTTGCTTTCTGTCCCTTGCCCTTTCTATACCCTCACCCTTGTGCTTTCTCTATTCTCTCTCACATTCTCTCCATCTCTCTCTTTATTTCTCCCTTCTCTTTTTCTCTTTCTATCTCTCTCTCTCTCCTCTCTTTTGCTTTATACAGTATATCCCTCATCTCTCTCTGTCTCTTTATTTCCATCTCTATTTCTAACCTCTCTTCTTCTCTTTACATCCCTTTCTTTCCCTCTTAAAAACAATTCTCTCTGCTCCCTTTCTTTTACTTTGTCTTCTTCTAGCTGTTATTTAGGAGGTAACTGGCTGTTATTTGGAAGTGACTATGAGTTATTTAGGGGGTGACTAGCTGTTATTTGGAAGTGACTATGAGTTATTTAGGGGGTGACTGGCTGTTATTTGGAAGTGACTATGAGTTATTTAGGGGGTGACTAGCTGTTATTTGGAAGTGACTATGAGTTATTTAGGGGGTGACTGGCTGTTATTTGGAAGTGACTATGAGTTATTTAGGGGGTGACTAGCTGTTATTTTGGAGTTGACTAGCTGTTATGTGTAAATGACTTGCCATTATTTGGGAGCTGACTAGCTGTTATTTAGGGGACGACTAGACATTATTAGGGAGCTAACTAGCTGTTATTTGGTGTGGGGGTAATTAGCTATTATTTAAGGGGTGACAAGCCATTATTTGTTATTTGGGGTGAGTAGCTGTCATCTGACACAGTATGTATATTGCAGCCACCTTCCTTCCAAGGTTAAAAACACCAAAAGATCATAGATCAACCTGAGAGGGACAGAAGGGTCATTAACTGCCAGGTGTATGTGGCACTAACAGCAGGCTCTGTGTACAGACCCCAATATACTCCATTTGCTGAGCTAACGAGCAGTAATCACTCTTGCTGTGTGTCAGGCAGAGGAAGGGGACCCAATGGTTGTCGCCTTATCTGCCGTGGGAAAGGAACTGAAGGATACTCTTATCATTGTATCTTTGGTATACACAGTGTGTACCACACTCTATCATGTAAAACAATACTGGATTCAGTTTAGTGACACCGCAGAGGCACACATGAAAAGTGCACATATACTGTACATACATATATATGTAATTGGTTGCTACTAATATTTTGGGTGGAAGTGTTAGATAATAGAGCTTGAAAGTTGGGTATTATAAGCATAAATGACCTATATGGGAACTCTCTCTATATATATTTCTTTATCAAACTTAATTAACTCTCCCACTGAGATGATGATAAAGAAGCAGAGCATGCCCAGCTGAATAAATGAAAATAATACAGTGGTGGACCTACTGCTGGTGCAAAGCACTGGGGCCCACAACAGGACTAGGGCCCTCTGCTACAAGGCAGCAGCCTGGAAAATGTATGCTATGGAAGTGTATACTAATACTATAGAACTGTATAATAATACTGTATAACTGTATAATAACCCGCTATAAATGTATAATACAATAATACTATAGAACCATATAATAATACTCTAGAACATATAATAATACTATAGAACCTAATCATAATGCTGTATAATGATACCGTAGAAAGCTCTAATAATGCTACAGAACTGTATAATAATACTGTAGAACAGTATAATATTATAGTACTGTATGATAGCATTGTACTGTATGGTTGTATTATTGTATAATAATACTGTATAACTGCTTAATAATACTTTCAAACTATATAATAATGCTGCATAGCTCTATTATACTACTATAGAACAAAATAATTATACAGAAGAATGAACTAATACAAATATTGTACAACTGTATTGTAATACTATAGAACTGTATAATAATGCTATAGAACTATCTAATAATTATATATATAGTTGTGAGCATGCGGGTTGTTGCTAACGGACTTTAGGCCTGCAACTGTGGACTTTAGGCCCGTAAATGCGGACCCTTGCAAAGCGAAAGGCCGCATTTGCGTCCGTGGAGGCTCCCACGTTGGCTGCAGTGAGCCGCAGGTGGGACTTACACCGCAAAATTTACGGACTCACAGCCTTATTAAATTGCAAATTGGTAAATTTAAAAGGGCTAATTAAGCACACAGTATATGTTTTTTTACAGAAGTTTTTAGTTAGTGAACTTCTATCCAAAAGCAAGGTCTTCACTAACTAAAAACTTCTGTAAAAAAAAGTATGCTATGTGCTTAAATAGAGCCCTTTTAAATTTACTGAATCACAATTTAATAAGGCTGTTAGCATCCACAAATACGAACCGCGGGACGTAGAAAAAAAATCATTACGACCTCGGAAAAATACGACCTTAGCGCCCGAACGCCGCGAATATGAAAACATTAAAAACACAATTAATACATACAACAAACACATAAAAACCTTACCCACAGTAAGGGGGGACCCAGGACCTCTGCAAGTGAAGTTACACCTCAATTTAACTACAAATTCACACATGAGAGAAAAAATGGCAGCCGAAAAAAAACGAACCTAAACACTCATAACACCACGAAACACATACGTTCAAGATACACTATTAACAAGGACGCTAAATCATCCACAGCCGTGTACCACATACACATTAGCCGCCATTTTACAACACTACCTTACACAATGCGCAAGTACACAGCTACCCTAACGGATTTTCCTTGCGCACGCAGCCTATTTACACTACACACTGCACACATTGCTGACACTTACACAGCAGCTTCACAACAGTGCAAACCGACATTGTATGCTGCAGGAACATAGAAACAGATTGTTAGCTCTTCAACACAATGCTTCCTGCATATATTACTTCAAAATAGGTAAAGTATATTAATTTATTAATGTATTAATTATTTTAAAAGCATGAGGCTCGCAATGAGCGCCAAAGGATCTCGGAACACCAACAAAATGAATGTCTCAACCAAACACCATTACCTGCCTTACAATCTTATTGCCGTCATTTTTTGACGGGCAAGTCGCTAGTATTATATAACAGTAAACTAATACTGTATACTAATAATATAATAATATAGATATGTATAATACATATATAATACAAATTCTATAGAACGGTATAATAATGCTATAGAACTACATAATAACTTTGTAGAACTTGATACAATATATAGGATCATTAATTATATAAAACTGTTTAATAAGAAAGCAAACTTAATGTGAATATTAAATGTTGTGTTTAAGGCTCACATATCATTATTTGTATTTTAATTGGTTCATTTATTATTATACTTTGGGTATATAATTGCACTTAGCACTTTTTTTCCAGTTCTGAAATGTAATTTAAAACCAAAGTTAGCTTTGAACCTTGCTAACAAAAAGCCCGTCTTACCAAGGTCCACCAGGATAGACAAAACATGCCGATCAGATCTTCTGAAAATCTGACACCACTGCCATCTAAGAGCAGTTTTATGCAGTTCATTTTTTGAAAATCAGCATTGTTGAAAACTCACAAACACACATCATCAGTTAGAGGGTGGGAAATCATGTGAAAAATGTATTTGCATTTTTAAAATGGATCAAGAATTGGCTTAGATATTGTCATTTTACTTTAGCCCTTGAAGTCGTCCCACAAGAACCTGCATAAGTAATAAGGCTGGAGTCTGCCATTCTGTCACTAATACACAATGGGCCTCATTCAATTGCAATTTGGCCAATTGAATAAGGCTCTATATAAGCACAGAACATCATTTTTTAACACAAATTTTTACTTACTGAGCTTCTATCCAAAAGCAAGGTCTTCACTATCTAAAAACTTTTGTAAAAAAATATGCTCTGTGCTTATATAGAGCTCTATTCAATTGGCCAAATCGCAATTGAATGAGGGCCAATGTGTTGGTGTAGTGGTAAGTACTCTGTTTAATTAAGTTCAAATCTCCGGCCAAGTGCTTTTTTTTGTTTTTGTTTAAATAATGTACTTTTTTTTTTTTTTTGTTATATTTCAATCATATGTTTGTTAATACATTAGGTCATTAGAAAAAACAAGTGGAAGCCATTGTATTAGAACCAATGTCTTACCAATTAAAACACATGGCTTGAAAAGTAAGTGTAAAAGTTAAACAAATTAAATTATTTGAACTATATATATATATATATATATATATATATATATATGTATATATATATATATGTATGTATATATTATTATTATTTATTATTATCTTTATTTATATCGCGCCAACATATTCCGTAGCACTGTACAGGGGTTGAGTACATAGCAGAAAACAAATTAAACACCTTGTAAAGAATGGGGGGCCCTGTTTTTGAGCATAAAATATATATATATATATATATATATATATATATATATATATATACACAGTATAGTGCTTTGTGCATGGGCAGCTTTCACTGCGCATTGCGCATGCGTGGCCAACGCCGCACTTTGCGCATACGGGGCTAACGCCGAGCTTTGTGCATGCGAGCCTAATGCCGCGCAATTTGCATGCGCACGATCCAATTGGCTTTGCGATTGGATCGTTGTCAAACTGCGATTCGTTGCAAAGCGTGACAACGAATCGCAGTTTGACAATTATAATATGTGATATATATAAATACATATATATATATAACTATATAACCATATATATATATAACTATATATATTTAACTTTTGGTGGGCAAAAGATCAATAGAAGTCATCCACCATACAGTAGTACAGTAAATAAATAGCACATTTGTGTTCAGTTCAGTTATTACACTGCATTCTGGGAACCTGGGCAGGGACATGCAAATGTGCTCACAAAGGCTTTGCTGTCATAATCCATTACCATTTTAAACATGGCTTCCTTTTAAACATATGCCTGCTTTATTACATAGTTTTGAGCAAAGCTCAGGGTGGATTATACACAAGCTCGGAATCCTACCCACGTACAGCTGTTTCAAGGTTACTGCCTCTCAGTTGTTGATATTGTTTAGTTGTTCAGTCGCGTCCGACTCTCCATGACTCTATGGACCAGCATGCCAGGTGCATCTCTCAGTCACTGCCCCTCTGAGCTCCATCAAGTTCATGTTGATTGCTTCAGTGACCTCATCTATCCATCTCCGCCTCTGTCGCCTCTTCTTCTTGTGCCATCAATATTTCCCAGCATCTTTTCTAGGGAATCCTGCCGTCTCATAATATGGCCCAAATATTTGAGCTTCAGCCTCATGATCATACCTTCTAGTGAACAGTTTGTCTTGATTTCCTGAAGTATTGATTTATTGGATCTTCTCGCAATCCAGGTGACTCTAAGCAGTGTTCTCCAACACCACAATTCAAAGGTGTCAATTCTACGGCGCTCAGATTTCTTTATGGTCCAGCTCTCACATCCATGTTACTACTGGGAATATCATAGTTCGAACTATGCAGACCTTTGTTGATAATTATATCTTTACTTTTTACTAGCTTGTCCAAGCTTGCCATAGCTTTCCTCCCTAGAAGTAAACGTCTTTTAATTTCATGACTACGGTCACCATCTGCAGAGGTCTTGGATCCAAGGAAAATAAAATCTGTCACTGCCTCCACTTCTTCCCCGTCTATATGCCAGGAAGTGAGATTGCCGTCTTTTTAACGTTGAGCAGCAGGGCAACTTTTGCACTCTCTTGTTTTACCCTAATCAACAAGTCCTTTAGTTCCTCCTCACTTTCCGCCATCAGAGTAGTATCATCCACGTATCCGAGGCTGTTGATATTCCTTCCAGCAATATTGATTCCAGCTTTGGATTCATGCAGTCCAGCCTTACACTTGATGTACTCTGCATGATGTACTCCTTTTCCAATCATGAACCATACTGTTGTCCCATGTTCGGTTCTGACCGTGGCTTCTTGGTCGACATCAGTACAAATGTAATATTTATTTACTATACATATATATATATATATATATATATATATATATATATATATTGAATAATTATGTGAACTATATATATTGTATATATGTATATATATATATATATATATATATATATATATATATATATATATATATATACTGTATATATATATTATTTTTATTAAAATAACTAGTTTGACACATTTTTAAATCAACACGCTACTTCATATTGACATATGCTTTATTATATAACCTAAGAACATATTTCATATTTTTAAAGAATGAAGAAAAAAATATCTTTATGAGTTTTTGAATATAAGACCCCCACTACCACAGACTGCAGCCTTACCTACTGTGCTATCTCCTCTGTTGCTATAGTAGCTGCTAGAATATAATCAAGTACAGTAGTTACAAAGCCACTACACCTTAATCTAATTCATATTCTTTACATTCTGCACGGGTTCCTTGGTGGTCCAGTGGTTAGGATTCAGTGCTTTCACTGCTGCAACATGGGTTTGGTTCCAGCCAGGGAACCAAGAGGTCACACCACACTGAAGCCATGCAGGGTTGGGCCTGGTCAGTACTTGGATGGGTTACCACCTAGGAATACCAGAAGCTGTTTCCTGTGGCCTCCTGGTGAAGGAGATGGCAACTCACTCCAGTATCTTTGCCATGAAAACTAAGTGGATCAGCATCACCATTGACATAAAAATGTGCTTGGTGCGTTACTGTCCATGAGGTCACAAACAGTCAGAACCGGATGACCAACGCAAAAAAAACATCAGAGGCAACATACTGAAATGTCCTGGCTTCTATTAATCATAACTCCATAAATCAGCATCAATTTTGAAAAGGAAAACACTTTTCCAAAAACTTTGTCATCCTTTGTCTAATGGTGCAAAGCACACATGGTGACTTTTGTGGTCCTATTCAGTGCCTTGCAAAAGTATTCACCCCCCTTGGCATTATTTGTGTTTTGTTGCCTCACAACCTGGAATAAACATGGATTGTTTGAGGATTTGCTTCATTTAATTTATAGAACATGCCCACAACTTTGAAGATGTTTTTTTTTTATTGTGAACCAAACAACAAGTAGGATAAAATAACAGAAAAAGTCAACGTGCATAACTATTCCCCCCCTAAAGTCAATACTTTGTAGAGCCACCTTTTGTGGCAATCACAGCACCAAGTCGCTTTGGATAAGTCTCTATGAGCTTGCCCCATCTTACCACTGGGATTTTTGCCCATTCCTCCTTGCAAAACTGCTCCAGCTCCTTCAAGTTGGATGGTTTGCGCTTGTGAACAGCAATCTGTAAGTCTGACCACAGATTTTCTATTGGATTGTGGTCTGGGCTTTGACTATGCCATTCCAACACATTTACATGTTTCCCCTTAAACCACTCAAGTGTTGCTTTAGCAGTGTGTTTGGGGTCATTGTCCTGCTGGAAGGTGAACCTCCGTCCTAGCCTCAAATCATACACAGAGTGGTACAGGTTTTGCTCAAAAATATCCCTGTATTTAGCACCATCCATCTTTCCCTCAAATCTGACTAGTATCCCAGTCCCGGCTGCTGAAAAACATCCCCACAGCATGATGCTGCCACCACCATGTTTCACTGTGGGGATGGTGTTCTTTGGGTGATGTTATGTGTTGGGTTTGCGCCAGAGATAGCATTTTCTTTGATGGCCGAAAAGTTCAATTTTAGTCTCATCAGACCACAGCCCCTTCCTCCATACATTTTGGGAGTCTCCCACATGCCTTTTGGCAAACTCAAAACGTGCCATTTTGTTTTTTGCTGAAAGTAATGGCTTTCTTCTGGCCACTCTGCCATAAAGCCAAACTCTATGGAGCGTACAGCTTATTGTCGTCCTATGCACAGATACTCCAGTCTTTGCTGTGGAACTCTGCAGCTCCTCCAGGGTTACCTTAGGTCTCTGTGCTGCCTCTCTGATTAATGCCCTCCTTGCCCGATCCATGAGTTTTGGTGGGCGGCCGTCTCTTGGCAGGTTTGCTGTTGTGCCATGTTCTTTCCATTTGGTTATGATAGATTTGATGGTGCTTCTGGAGATTTGGATATTTTTTATAACCTAACCCTGACTTGTACTTCTCAAAAGCATTGTCACTTACTTGTTTGGGGAGTTCCTTGGTCTTCATGGCAGTGTTTGGTTAGTGGTACCTCTTGCTTAGGTGTTGCAGCCTCTGGGGCCTTTAAAAAAAGGTGTGTAAATGTAATGACAGATCATGTGAAACTTAGAATGCACACAGGTGGACATCATTTCACTAATTATGTGACTTTTGAAGCTAATTGGTTGCACCAGAGCTTTTTATGGGCTTCATAACAAAGTGGGTGAATACATAAGCACATGCCAATTTTCTGTTTTCTATTTCTAAAAAATAGTTTTATGTTTATATTTTTCTCATTTCACTTCACCAACTTAGACTATTGCATTCTGATCCATCACATACAATTCAGATTAACAAAACATTGAACTTAAGGCTGTAATGTAACATTAGGTAAAAAGTCAAGGGCGTGAATACTTTTGCGAAGCACTGTAAATATTGAAATGTCTGCTAAATAGCTCATGTCCCTACTTTTTTTTTGCTAATTTTCATTTTACTATATTGTAAGACGCCAATAAAATGATGATGCTTCCCCCATGGCAATTCCACAAGAATAATATACTTAAGTTTTTTCCTTCCCTCTGCTCTTTTCATTGTGTTAACTGTACACAAATATATGCCTATATGTGAATAACAGATATAGATAGATAGATAGATAGATAGATAGATAGATAGACTTACCAACAAGAGCTATATATCTCAGTTAAGCATTGATCTTTAATACAATTCTTCTATTCAATGATTCATAAAGTAACATTCAATATTTACATTTCTTTCAATCTTCCATTACTAAACCTCCAGTTGAGCGGGTTGTCTCCACCATCCCTCCCAATATTTTAAATAGACAGAAAGACAGATGTTTTTTTTTCTTTTTAAATTATGCACTATTAAGTGTTGTTACCATCATTCTGTGCGATATGTAACCTAAGATTTACAGATACAAATACAAATACAGTATGCGCACACTGCTCCATACAAATATTTTGTGTAGATGTGGTGCTACACACTTTGAGTGAAAGCAATAGGGTGAACCAGTAGAGTATGGTCAGGCCTGGAAAACATGGCTAAATTTGGGACTTTGCTGCTAAAGTGGAAGATTTTAGAGGCTTTGAGGGGCAGGGTGTTTTTCGCTAAAAAGAGAAACTTTTGGAAGGCATGGTTTCCACCCCTTCCATGATCAACAAGGGGTGGGAGCATTTCTGACTGGTAGCGAGTCCTAATTGGTTAGGCACAATTGTATGTCTGATCTTCATTGGCTAGGAACTTGATTAAATTGTTGTGACGATCCATGAGTAAGGGCTATACAAGCCCAGGGCCACCTGCTAAAGACTACAGGTTATCTACCCACAAGGACCCCTGGGTTCTTGGAAATCTCGGCACCAGCACCCTGATATCTGGCTTCTTTATCAGTCAGAGTCTCTCCATTAGGAATCAGCACTTCCAGGAGTCCCAGTAACCTTCCTGTGGTAGTGAACAGGACAGGTTACTTGTAGGGTGGAGATAGGTTCAGTATCACAGCCACCAGGAACATTATCAGAGATACACGATTTCTATATATCTATATATCTATATATCTATATATGACATCACATGGGGTCTGGCAGTAGCTTCCTGAGATTAAAAGGCTTTAATCTCCAATACACATCCTGCCGTCTCTAGCACATATCAGATAGGGTTAATGTTATTTGGCAAACAATGGAACAAAGCAGATTTACAAAGACAATGGATGTGTTTATGCAGATAATCCAGTGACTGGAGCGAAGAAGTCTGTGCTTTGATGAGCTTAATGGGCCAACACCCAGGCTGAGAAAAAGGGGTCCGTAACAATTGTCTAATTGGTTGCTACCACCCCTTGATTACCCTGCAGGGGTGGGAGAAAAGCAGCTTAACTGGTGGTTTACAAGTGAATGTTTGAAAGAAATTGCATCTTTTATCGAGTATTGCTTTTCTAAATCATTGAATAGGAATTTTATTAAACATCACTGTCCAATTAGGCTATCTAGGGCCTGTTTTTATAAGAATACGGTGGTCCTTTAAGATATCTGATCTTCACCTAGTCCTCACCAACTTTTAGATAAGCCTAACCTCGTGCCACAAAAAACGCATGCAAATTCAAAAGCCTTGTGTGAAAAAGTCCATAGTGCGGTCTATAATGTCAGGGAGGGCCGGAAAAGACTGAATGACTAAATAACTACAAGAAAGGTAAATAGCGAGATACATGGACAGGCAGAAAGAAAGCTAGAAGGTAAGGTATAAATAATTAGAAACTGAATAACTAAACAACTACAATATATGTTTAATAGATAAGTGGATAGACAGAGAGAAAGCTAGAAGGTAAGATAGATAGATAGATAGATAGATAGATAGATAGATAGATAGATAAATAGATAGTAATGTGAAAAACCAAGAGAGCAAGACAGATAGACTGATAAAATGGATAGATATATACAAATAACAATATAAGTTATAGAACTTATCTCATGTCTATGAGGTCAATATTTCACTCTCCTTGTGAGAATATTTACC
This sequence comes from Discoglossus pictus, assembly GCA_027410445.1. Classification (NCBI taxonomy): domain Eukaryota; kingdom Metazoa; phylum Chordata; class Amphibia; order Anura; family Alytidae; genus Discoglossus; species Discoglossus pictus. Next base: position 77,641,678 of record CM050167.1, read on the forward strand.
AGACCATAGAGGTCCCATAGTTTTGACGTCTTATATGTTGGTCTAGGATTGAATAAATCCCTTTCAATGTAACTCTTTTTTTTTAGGCTAGATATGGTATCGTATATGTATTGCATTGTACTTCTCCTTAATTGTTAATTGAATCCAATGTACTTTGTAAATTATGCAATGGAAAATGCTGGTGCTTTATAAATAATGATAATAATAATAATATGTAAGATGGTGTGTCCCTTTTTGTTTGACCAGAATGATAATATCAATCTACGTGTCCCAGCCATCTAATTTCCTTTTGTATTTACCGGATGGAATGAGAGGCCGGTTGAGTGACTAATCTTTCTTGACACCTGATACACAAAAGGACTTTGTGAGAATAATGGCAAGACATGCTAATAACCCAAAAGAAACTCCTTACGACATGGAACCCTCGGGGCAGAAAATAAATCCTGACCCAAGTTCAATATAATTACAGCACCTGACTCTGCTACTTAACGATTCTTTGTTAACGGGCTGCACTTTGAACATGCACTCCATAGAAATTCGTCCTCCAGCCCAACTTGTCCAAAGACATTTCCATGTTTAGAAGCTCAGACTATAAACTGGTTTGTGTTTTTCAGCAGCTAATTAATCAGTCTGATTTTCTGTCTCACTGAGGAGCTGTTTGAATCTACAGTGAGGGTTACCGTATGGTTTGGCCATTATAAGCATATGAACTTATCCCATAGGGCAGATTGGAAATAGTACAGAGAGGCAACATATAGAGGGTGTAATAAATACTGAGCTGCAGCCATATATTATAGGACAGAATAGAAAATCTACAAACACTCATTATTCTATAATATAAAATACATAGACTATAACTGTACAGCTTTCTATATGATAGTACAATTATATATTTAAAATATACAAAAATACAGCTTTTGTATATTAAGAATAGAAAGAACTAGTCATTCAGCATTTGTATATTTAAAAAAATCCGATCATACAAATGTCTGAACTTATTACTATCTATAATATCAAATAAAAAATTATTATCAGAAAATGTATATAACTGCACAGCTTTATATTTGTTGTTGTTCTGTCCTTCAGTCGTGCCCGACTATCTGTGACCATATGGACACAGCACGCCAGTTACATACATTTGTGTTTCTAGGTGTGCTTATCCATATGTTTTTCATGGCATAGATACTGGAGTGGATTGCCAGTTCCTTCTCCAGTGGACCGTAATTTGTCTGACCTCTTTGCTATGACTACCTATTTTGGGTTAGCCTACATGGTATAACTCACAGCTTCATTGAGGTACACAAGCCCCTCCACCACGACAAGGTAGCGATCCAGAAGGGGCAGCGTTATATAGTACATAATAAATACACTATAACCATTCAGCTTTATATATTACTAGCGAATTGCCCGTCAAAAAATGACGGCAATAAAATTGTCAGCCAGGCATTGCTGTTTGCCACACAATGTGAGGCTTTTGCTTCTCTGAGCACCGTCGGCGCTCATCGCGAGCCTTTCCTTCCGCAGGGTTCATTAACTTGCAAGTTTTGTGCTTGTGAATGACCTTTGTCTCTTTCCACCATCTCCCCCTTGTCCCTTTACTGTGTTTTATCCTCTATGTGTCTGCTGCATTTTTTGTGTGGCGCACGCTGACTGCCGTTTGTTTTTCAAAGTTTTGCGTGCCTGGCGTTTTGCCTGTGTGTAAGTTTTAGTGTGTTTGCCGTTGTGTATTTTCTAAGTCCCGCGTGCCTAGCGCTGTTGGTGTAAGTGTTAGTGTCTTTGCCGAGCAACGAAACACAGCAAATAAGGCTCAAGATCACTTGCAACCTCACTCCCAGGCTTCTTGGCTCTCCCCCTGTTCTGTGTGTGAGTGTGTTTTAATTTATTTTTTATTATTTTTCTTGTTTTTTGTCTTTTTTGATTTCCTCGGTTCGGCCGTTAACTTCTTATTTTTCCGAGTTTTTATTTTTTTTGCCCCCGAGATTCTGAGATCAGTTTTTTTTTTTCTAAGTCCCGCGTTCCTCAACTGCTTGCAGTGTATTTGCCGTTGTGTATTTTTTAAGTCCCGCGTGGCTGGTGTTGTTCGGGTAAGTGTTACTGTCTCTGCCGTTTGCTCAGCCTCGTTTTCATCCAGTTTCAGATTTTTTTACTTTTTCGTCCGACATTTTTTTTCTCGCTTAGCTGATTTTTGAGTGACGAAACACAGCAAATAAGGCTTAAAATTGCTTGCAACCTCACTCCCAGGCTTCCTGAGTCTCTCCTCATGTGCTGTGTGTGAGTGTGTTTTAATACATTTTTTATTATTTTTCTTGTTTTTCGTCTTTTTCGATTTCCGCGGTTCGGCCGTTAACTTCGTATTTTTCCGAAGTCGTCGTTTTTTGGCCCTGAGATACCGAGGTCGGATTTTTTAGTCCTGCGTTCCTCAACTGCTTGCAGCCTAAGTCCCGCGTGCCTCACCTGCTTGCCTCGCTTACTGTGAGCTCGGAAGGTTTCAACGCACATTGCCTAAGTCCTGCGAGCTCAGAAGGCTTCAATGCCTCAACTGCTCGCCTCGCTTTGCGAGGCTTGCAGTTTGACAATTATAATATGTGATAGGATATATACATTATAACCGTACAACTTTATATAGGATAGAATAGATACACTAGATTTGCGTGCCCCTTTCTACTGGCAGCTACTCATTTTTCCTTTCTAAATCTTAAGTCATACGTTTATGTGTGTTTATATATTTATATGGTATGTCAGAAAGTGTCAAGTACAGAAATATCTCTACATATTGATGTTTTTGTGCACATACAAACAGATTTCAATATACTGCACTGCATCTCCATCCAATGAAAAGCATCTGCTCCTGTCTAAAAAAAATCTTGTATCTGACTATTTAGGACTGTACCTAGTCAGTATTGCTCCCATCACTTGCTAGCCTAAAAAGGGGTGGAGACAAGCAGTTTTACAAGTTAATGTTTGAAAGTCAGTTTAATATTAAATATGAAATTAATGAACAGGAATGTATCTTAAAGATCAAAACATCTAGCTCCTGTTATTAGGACAATACACCATTTTTTTTTACTGCATTTGTCCCTAATAATTCAACTATAAAGCAGTTGCACTTTTCTACTACCTTTCGGTACCATAGTACTTTTGGATATTTCCCTTAAATCGTCGACCTCCCAACTGCAAATTATAACCTACTAGCGAATTGCTCGTCAAAAAATGACGGCAATGAAATTGTAAGGAAGCTAATGCTGTTTGGTGTATAATAATAACATAAATAATAGATTATAAAGTAATATACTTTACCTATTTTGAAGTAATATATGCAGGAAGCATTAAGTTGAACAGCTGGCAATCTGTTTTGATGTTGCTGCAGCATTAGTGCTGTGGAGCTGCTGTGTAAGCGTGATGAATGTGCGCAGTGTAATAGTGTGCGCGCGCGAGACAAATCCGTTAGCGTAGCTGTGTACTTCCGCATTGTATAAGTTATTGTTCTAAAATGGCGGCTAATGTGTGGTATGCGGTTGTGGCTGATTTAGCGTCCTTAGTTTTCGATGTCGTCCTTCTTTCTCGGAATATCCGTAGCTGTTTGGTGGTGTTTTGCTTGTTTCTGGGGGTGTTTTGCGTGTTTAAGGTCCTTTAGCCTCGTTTTCGTTTTGTTCGGCGGTCATTTTTTCTCTCGCTTAGGGGATTTTTGGGTGTATAAACTCCGAAATTTGTACTTAAATCGAGGTTTAACTTGACTTGCAGAGGTCCTGGGTGCCCCCCCCCCACCCTTGCTGTAGGTAAGCTTTTTATATGTTTGTTGTTTGTATTTATTGTGTTTGTAATGTTTTTTTCGGGTTGCGCGGGTTGCATCCTTGTTTTTTAATCTTGTAGGGGTTTTTCGGCAAATACGTAGGTGTTTGGTGGTGTTTTTCGTTTTTACACTGCTGTAGCCTCGTTTTCGTTTTTTTCGGCGGCCATTTTTTCTCTCTCTTAGAGAATTTTTTGGTGTCTAAACTCTTTTATTTTGAGTTAAATTGAGGTGTAATTTTAGTTTTCGAGGTCCTGGATGCTCCCTCTTCCTGTAAGTAAGCTTTTTATGTATTTGTTGTGTGTATTTGTTGTATTTTTCCTGTTTTGATGTGCGCGGGTTGCAGACGATTTTTGCGAGGTCGTAATGGGTCGTAACGCGTCAACGTAAATTTTGCGAGGTCCGCATTTGCTGGCAAGGAGCGCCTTCGCAACAACTTACATGCTCACAACTATATATGTGATTGTACGTGCTTTGCTCCTTTTCTGGAAGATATTCCCTCCTGAATATTATTGAATCCTTTGATATATTAAAGTTTCTACCGTGTCCCCCCGCTCCCTTCTGACCTATAAGCTTTACATACTCAGGACATGAAGACTTTCCTTATAAGTTTTATTATTACAATGCTATGAGCCCTCTCTAAATATATTTGTGGCCTTAGTACACTGTCCTATAGGCCCGTCTTGCCTTTTAAGGGGTTAAACATAAATTTGGCTTCCTTGCACCTGGTTGTAAAAGCTTTTCATTGTCCCCTGCGCTCATTAATCATCCTCTGACAGGCTGGAATTGGCTCGGGAAGTGTCCGCCCGAGATATTCACCTCGTCTCTAAATGGCTCCATGACAAGTGGAGCTTTGAACTGGGAGTTCTGACTAGACAAGGTGAGAAAGCAGAGGGACAGCTGTTCCATTAATTTAGCAACAACAATTCCTAAACGTACGGAAGACTTAAAATTAGAGACAGAGGGAGGGGAAGCACCAGTTTAGCGTCACTTCAAATCATTTACACTTACCTTGTATTTTGTGACTGGGAGAGTGTGGTACATGTGTTGTGTTATTCTGCTTGAATGGGATAATATGGAAAGAAAAACCCATTCTGAGCATGTCTAAATGTGCCAAGAAGGACCCCTGTTTTACCATGGAAGACTCAGTGAACAGTGTTTCGACGGCCACTAAGGATTCTGGGTAGTGATATACAAATGTTGCTCAATGTATTTGCGCCTTTAAATCCTGTTAGGTGTATCTGCACTGCTCTAACACAAAATTCAGGACACAAACTTGGATTGGGGTACAGTGCCAGAATCCCACCTACAGGCAGTTGTTTCCGTGTGAGGTTGGTTCTGGCAACAGTGATATGTTTTGAGTCAAATTTGCATGTCACTACCCAGAATCCTTAGTGGCACTGCATCGTTATGTGGGGAAAAAGATCTTCTGGCCTGCTTGTACTCAGAATGTATTTTAATTTCCATATTGTATATGCAGTGGAGGTTGTGCCAATCAATTTTCTACCCACCATAGCATGATTGATCTCTCCAGATCATTTACAATTGCCAGAAGCAACCTCAAACTGGGACCCATATAAGGGTCAAAAAGTGAATGGATTTCTGGCACTGCATCCCAATTCAATGTTCTGAAGGGTGCCTGAGGTCCATTGTGTTAAATGGATCCTATTAAGTGGACTAGATGTAAAAAGTGGTAAATGTTGAGCCTCACTTGCATGTAACTACCCATAATCCTTAATGGCAGCGGGAGCTCTGTTCACTGAGAAATTCTGTGTGGCAATTCTTGAGTCATGTAGACCTACTCAGAAAGGTTATCACCTCTCTTGTCACCATATCATATTTTCTGAATGGAATAATATGTAAGAACTATGAAACATTCAAGAAGTGACCTTTAAAATGGACTAAGTGACTTTAGGAATATTCTTGTAAGACATTTTAGATATAATAACGATGTCAGAAACGTGCTGTTCTACAAACTGTCATATGGGGGAGATATGTTGTTAGAAGGAGGGAAGAAAAGGAAAGGAAAAGAAAAGAGGGAGGTAGAAAGGGAAGGAGGAAATATGTTGTAAATGGAACATACTCCGATTAGACTAATGTGGTAAGTGGGGTTCCTCAGGGTTCAGTATTAGGTCCTCTCCTTTTTAACACATTTATTAATGACTTAGAGGTAGGATTGGAGTGTGGTGTCTCCATTTTCGCTGATGACACAAAGTTGTGCAAGGTAATTAAATCAGATAATGATTTGCTTTCCCTTCAAAGGGATTTACATAAACTTGAGGAATGGGCATCTAAATGGCAGATGAGATTTAATATGAATAAATGTAAAGTTATGCATGTGGGAAGGAAAAATAGCCATGCAATTTATAATCTTAATGGAGCAAATATAAGGGTATCAGATATTGAAAGGCATTTGGGAGTACTAGTGGACAACCACCTAGGTAACAGTGCTCAAAGCCAAGCAGCAGCTGCAAAGGCAAATACAATATTAGCAAGGAAGGGTATAGAAGCAAGAGAAGCAAATATAATTCTAACATTACAAATCCCTAGTACGCCCTCATTTGGAATGTGGAGTACAATTTTGGGCACCACTTCATAAAAAGGACATTTTAGAGCTGGAAAAGGTACAGAGGAGGGCAACAAAACTAATAAGGGGAATGATGGGTCTAAGTTATGAAGAAAGACTAACAAATTAAGCTTATTTTTTTTGAAAAAATGCATCTAAGAGGAGATATGATTACCTTATATAAATAGATCCAGGGTCAGTATAAAGAATTGTCAAGGGAGCTTTTGTGTATGTTTGTATGTATGTATATATATATAAAAGACATTTTATGGCCTGTGTATACAATGAGAAATATCCTCCCCAAGAATTATTCTTGCTCCTACACCCCTCCCTTTAAGTGTCTTGGCCGCACACAAACCTTTAAACAAACTTGCAACAGATAACCTAGAAGAATAGTGGAGATTTAGAAAAAGCTTTACTAAATAATGTGTCTTTGTGGATATTGTGAAGGTTGCAACTTTCACATCCCTTTACCACAATCCTCAGTGAACCTGGCCCTTTGTTCCAGTCTTATCTTAGCATGGTAGCACTCCTGTCCATCATCCCTCAGTCTCCCACTCCTCAAGTGTAGAGCATGACCTCATTTTTTAACACTTCTCTGGAACATGATATGGAAATTGTATTAGGCATATCTGCAATGAGCAACGGAAGGAGCTATAGAGATTATGTGAGATCATTAGGACTTAAGTGGTATGTGTTGGAGACACTTAGATATGATGGTCCTCATTCCCATGGATGCAAAGTCATCTTGGTATTGAAGGCAATCAAGCTGACTGGAATAAGTGATACCTGTCTAGATGACTGATCACAGATTACAGAGCTTTCAAAACCCCAAAAAGGTTTCCTCTTCAAGGCAGTTGTTATCAGTTACGGCGACAAACAGACATTATTATGAAATGTGTCTGGTTATGCTTATCCATGAGGTATTCATGGCAAAGATACTGGAGTGGGTTGCTAGTTCCTTCTCAAGTGGACCGCAATGCTATGACCTGTCCATCTTGGGTGACCCTACATTGAGGTACATAAGCCCCTTCACCATGACCTGAAGGCGATCCAAAAGGGGATGACATATTACTATTTTAATATGTAAAGCGCCAACACATGCCATTGTGATCAAGGCAAAACAATATTAACACATTACAAAAGATGGAGGGCCATGTCTTGGGCTTAGATTCCAGTGTCCATAGTGCTCTCCACCAAAGCACATTGCAAGATTGAAAACTCGCAGACTTACAATCTAAAGGATGACATACTGTATGTGCTTTTGTATAATTTTGATGATTAAACAATAGGATAGTGAATACCCTATATTAAAAGTGCAGGCAGATGAATCGGCTTCTTTCTAACTGTTAACTCAAACAAGGTAATGTCGGCCACCATTAAAAAAAAATCATTGCATTAATAAATTAAAAGCTGTATTTATTTTCTTCAAACATTTTGCCCATTATCAGGTTTATTTCAGCAAAAGAGCCTATTGTAAATGTGGTTCTTCAGTGGGAAACTCATGGGAAACATAAGGAAATTGATTGACCACTGTTACGTGTTCCCTTCACGGCCTGTTTCGCGGAGAGCCATGCGGCACTTCCAGTTCCCTGGCTGTTTGTGCTGGCAATAAATGGCGTGCCCACAAAGTGTTAAATCTCAGGCTATCACAAAGAGCCGACAGATCTGTGTTTCCTAACAGCCTTAACAGCACCGAAAAAGCCTGCTGTCAGCACAAGCTGTGCATCCTAAATTAGACCTGGGTATAGGAGCGGTGGAGAATTAATACCGAAGTGACCTTTCATACAGTAGCACTATACATCACGACTGCACTAAATAACACAAGCTGTTTTGCTTAGCTGTGTGTAATGATTTACATTGCTCAGCACTGTTAATATCAGGGGGGCGGCCAGGCCCACACTGTAAAAGAAGGGGAAATAAGGTTATTGTGGATAAAAAATAAGGAGAACCCAACATTATCCAAAAATAGATGATTTTTATTTAGTGCAGATATAATGATTGCAGTTCAGACATATAAACAATTATAGCTTCCATTTCCTATTAAACATAGATTACCATCATATTTCAGCAGATTCAACAGTAAGATATTTAAAGGGCCACGATAGCACCATGGATGTCCAATATTTATTGTTTGATCTTTTGAAGAATTTTCCTTGGTACCAGGCAAAATGTGCTGGAAAGTAAGACAAAAAACAAAGCATTTATTTCTTAAAGGGATACTGTAAAGCAGGCATGTTTTAGAATAATGGTAAAAAAATATTGTAATACAACAATTTGGATGTCTTTTGGTTAAATTTAAAGGTATATGGAAATTCCCCTGTTTTTACCTGCTGCTTATATAAGAAACACAGATTATATTGATTAATTATATACACATACAGATTTGTTTTATTAAAAAAAAAAATAGTTTCCACACCCCCCAGAGCTGCCTACATAGACACCTGGTACTAGCCAATAGAAACACTGCTTTCAAGTATTGTTTTTAACCTTATACTAGCCTTCAAGCCAACAGCAGAACAATGCAGAAATTCCTTAGTAGTGTTCGAGCTATTCCTTGCTTCCTTGTGGTGGGAACTACACATCCCATGATGCTTTGCAGAAACTGACTATCCAAATATTGCAACAACGTTATAGCTGCCTGTGATTGGCCAAAAATGGAATATTACGTTTATGCTAATTTAGCTCAATTTTTTTAGCAGTATTCCTTGTCAAAATCAACTGCCATAAAAGCTGTAAAAATTTGCAAACTCCGTGGTAAGTTTAGTAATTTTTATTTTGTGATTTTTTTCATGCAAAAAATGTTCTCAGACATTACTGATTCTCCTCTATCAGATGTATTCATAATCCATTAAACGTAAATATGTCTTAAGTTTTTTCTGCTTTTCTGTAGAGATCCATGTTTGGCTCTTTAACTCTTCCCTGCCACTGGCTGTTTGCTGTGTTCCTTTAAGTGTCCTTGTCCTAAAGTAAACATTGTACATGGTAAGTAATGTATCTGTATCAGCATGGGGTAAGAACTGGTGTGGACAAGGGGGACAAATCTCCCCTAGATTTCTCATTGTGTGTATGTATGCGTAGAGAAGTTGTTAAGTGTCCTGTGTATCAAGTGAGCTGTATCCCCACCAGACTTATTTTGGTTCCTGTGAATGAGCAAAGGAGGACATATGCTGCTTGATCAAAGCTGCATATGGAATCACATGCAATTAAAATAAAATGTTTTTAAAAGAAGTACATTTAATTTTTTTAATAATACACTCAATTCTTCTTCTTTGGCATACTGCCTACATGGGTATTATGCCTTTTAACAAAAGAAAAACTTTCCTACAGGGGTCCTTTAATGCCTTCTCTTTGAAAACAGCTCAGGGTCAAAGAAGCACATGTCCAGCAATCAATTTAGGGAAAAAAGTTTCCTGTAGATTTGCAGAATCAAGGTTACATAGGAAATGCAGCTGCTTGAACACAGAGGTGAGTGTGCTGTTCTGTGCTCATTAAAAATAAAAAGTCAGTTTAAACTTTTATATACATACAGTATATGATGCAATGAACATAGAATTTGCAGGTGTGATGAATACCTTTCCCGAATAGATGACAATCATATTTTGGAGCCTGGGGCTGAAAGATATAAGGTGACAAGAGGAAATTCAGACACAATGACACAGTCAACTGTCTTTTCCAAATTATATAGAACAGAAACATATTGTGCTGAGCATTGAATGTGGGATTCTTAAAGAAGCACTGCATGATGAAAAAATATGTTTGAAAAATCAAAAGCCCAAAGCATAATAATGCAGGACAGATGTCATTAAGCTAAGTTTTAATTAGATGTATTTAGGTTATTTTGGTGAGGGTTGCATTTATAAGATGGCACTTTACATTTTTGCTTTCCAAGGCTTGCAATTATTGTTTTGAGCGGCCTGCTTCTGCTTGTGTGTATGGAGGAAAGTGACAGGTGTCAAATTCCAAAAGCTCCAATCATTTAACTGGCTTCCCACTCCTGTCCTTCCTCAGTTCTCCCCATTCCTCCCTTCGCTGTTCAGTAATTTAGTACATGCTCCATGGTTCAAACTATAAGGAAGTACTCAAGTCAGACAAACAGAAACTTGCTGTACAAAATAATATTCAAAAGTTAAAGGGCCAGTTAATTCAGCAGAACTTGGAGCACACCACTGTAAAGTACTCCCAAAAACATGTTGAAATACTTTTAGAATTTTCGAAATAGGTGCCTTTTTCAGAGTACAAATCATAAAGGAAGTATCTGTTTACATGAGACTCTGGCAAGTCCCCCAGGCAGACTAACAGCAAGAGCTCTGTGAAGAGAGCAGGAACAGAAAGAGGGATAACACTTCCCAAATTCATCTGTGCTGGGAAATGACTGCTGGAAACTCCTAAATATGTTACTTTTGGGTTAGCTCATGGCTGATTACATTCCTCAATGCAGAGAAAAACCAAAAATCTTGTGTGCACAGAACTTGCTGATGTCAGCATGTTTTGTTAATCATCGAACAGCTGGTAGTATGTCTGTAAACAGACCTAAGACTGAATATTTTTAGCTGTTATTAATGTAACTAAAAAAAGCAGTAGACCATTTTAACATAAAATCTTGTACTCTTTAACACCATGAAGAGCACTTATAGTGAGGTAAATGGCCCTTTAAGAAATATTTTCTCTAAAAATTGTTTTATTTTCTTGGTTTACAAAACTACTAATGATGTTTGTTACATACTTCACAAAAGTGAGTATTTACTGTGACCCTTTAATAACTAAACGTACATGGAACATGATGCATTTAATGGATTAATCTTGGGCACTAAGAGAGCTGTCTTCTTTAAATTATTTAGAACAAACACATTAAGGGACCACTGCAGTGTTATATTCATAATATGTTATTTTGGAGAACTTGACCCGATAATGTGAAAAATGTTTTACACAGTTTCATTTTGAATTATTGTATTTATTTTTTTGTTTTAATCATGACTGCCATTTTGTATTTGTTTATTAAAAGTTTAGAAACTTGGAAGAAGTAGGAGGAACTGTGGATGGAGATAAGATCTTTATTTACTTCTGTTGTAAAGGTCCTCTTCAATGAGCCCCATGATAATAGAAATGAGTAAGGCTGCATAGGATAACTAAAGTTTCTAAATTAGGAATTCACCCAAATCACTTGTATCAACAGTATAGCTTATTTTCACAAAATACCTTCATCAATAATGGTCAGTATATTTATAATGAAGTTTAGCATATTGAATTGCAAGAAAGGACGGACAACGTGTTCTCTTTTTTATTCTCTGTATGATGAATAAATTCCTGTTTTTAATTAATTTGATTATTTGGTGATTTATGAGATATTTTGATTTTCATTTGGGGAATTGTCCACTAAGTGTTTTTTTCTTCTTATTTCTGTGTTCCCTAGGACATCCCCCTCCTTCAATCTACAGATACACTAGCAGTCCAAGATGGAGTTTCCCATGATACAATTAGAGTAATCGAAATATAAAATTTTCTCTAAAACTTTATATCTAACACACCTGTTCATGTTGTTATTTTGTTGCATACTTTACAAGCATGTGAAGATTTTGCCAAGCTACAGTGGTCTTTTAATCGTTTAATTAATTTATTGTGACTCAGTTTGGATATAAAGCAGAACATCTATGCAGGATTCCCAAACAATGCTGAGCTTGGACATGTGTCCAAACATTTGTGGATGATTATTCCAAGTGACGGAACCTGCGCTTTTTGCACAGCATTCATGAGGTAACTAAATGTGGACATTTTGCAGAGCATTTGGAGGATTCCTAAAACTTGGATTTTAGGATTATATTCAAGGATGATTCCTCCAAAGAAACTGGACTTGGACATTTAGCAGAGTATTCATGGAGGATTCCCCAAAATGACTGAACTTGGACATTGAGCAGATTATTCATGGAGGATTCCCCAAAGTGACTGAACTTGGACATTGAGCAGATTATTCATGGATGATTCTTTCAAGTTGACTGAGCTTATACATTCAGCCCAGCAATCATGGAGGACTTCGTTGAGTGAATATGGAAACGTAGCTGAACATACATCCTGGATTAGTTTTAGACCAAGTGACACACTAAGGCATGAACAATACTTGGGCACAACTCCTGTTCTTATATTGTATGAATCTGGTGCATTTAATTGTTTCTGCAATTCTGTATATATTTTATGTATAACTAGCGACTTGCCCGTCAAAAAGGACAGCAAGAAAATTTGAAGCCTTGCAATGTTGTTTGCCACACATTGCGAGGCTGTCCCCACTCTACTTCCTCTCCCTCCCCTGTGTCTATTTCCCCCTCTCCCTCCCCTGAGTCTCTCCCCCCTCTCCCTCCCTTGTGTCTCCTTCCCCCATCTCTCTCCCCTATGTGTCTTCCCCCATTTCTCTTCCCCCCTCTCCCTCCCTTGTGTCTCCTTCCTGTGTCTCCTTCCCCCCTCTCCCTCCACTCTGTCTCCTTCCCCCTCCCTCTCCCCTGTACCTCCTTTCCCCCTCTCCTGTGCCTCCTTTCCCCTCCCCCTTTCCCCCTCTCCCTCCCCTGTGTCTCCTCCCCCTCTCACTCCCCTGTACCTCCTTTGCCCCCTCTCCCCTCCCACCCTCTCACTCCCCTGTACCTCCTCCCCCTCTCCCTTTCCCCCTCCCCTGTGTCTCCTTTCCCCCTCTCCCTTTTCCCAGTGTCTTCTTCCCCCCTCTCCCCCATGTCTCCTTTCCCCCTCTCCCCCCTGTGTCTCCTTCACCACTCTCCCTCCCTTGTGTCTCTGTTTCCCCTCCTCTTCCTCCCTTGTGTCTCCTTTCCCCCCTCCTCTCCCTTGTGTCTCCTTTCCCCCTCCTCTACCCCCCTTGTGTCTCCTTTCCCCCTCCTTTCCCTTGTGTCTCCTTTCCCCCTCCTCTCCCTCCCTTGTGTCTCCTTCCCCCGCCTTCTTTCTTTCCCTTGTGTCTTCTGTCCCCCTCATGTCTTCTTTCTTCGTCACCTTCCCTGGCTTCACCTCTGCGGCTCCCGTCCTCCGGCCGGAACTACTTTTCTGAATCAATCCGCTCATGTGCGGATTGATCCATGAAAATAGTTCCGGCCGGAGGACGGGAGCCGCAGAGGCGAAGCCGGTGAGTGCTGCGCTGCTGGAAGGGTCGGAACCAGGTACGGGCCACAAGCTACTGGCAGGGTTTGCACCTACCAGATAATAAGTGGGGAGGAGGCGTGATGGACAGCGAATGGCGCTGCTTCCAGTCCTGAGGGGAGATGAGAGAGAGGCATAGGGGAGATGAAAGAAACAGGCAGAGGATTGCACACAGTGGGCCTCGCGATGAGCACCTACAGCGCTCATTGCAGCCCTGTGCAGATGGTGGTGAAACAACCTAAGTCCCACGGGCCTCGCGATGAGTGCCTTTGGTGCTCATTGCAGCCCAAGTCCCACAGGCCTCGTGATGAGCGCCTTTGGCCCTCATTGCAGTCCCACAACTGCGGGCCTTGCTTCACAATGGCGGCAAGTGTGTGACCAACATCACAAATGTCCCCAACATTCGTAAAACCAACAACTATATATATGATTTGCTGTTTCATTGTATTTAATGTACACACTCTGCTTTACTGTTCAGTCGACTCTTTGTGACCTTGTAGACAGCAGCACACCAGGTACATCTGTCAGCCACTGCCCCTCCTGGCTCCCTCAAGATCATGTTCATTTATTTAATTACCTCATCTATCCATCTCTGCCCTTCCCCTTCATTTGCCGGCAGTCTTTCCCAGCATCAGAGTCTTATCTAGGAAATCCTGGTGTCTCATGACATGGCCAAAATATTTCAGCTTTAGCCTCATGATCAAACCTTCCAGTGAACAGTTTGTCTTGATTTCCTGGAGTACTGATTTATTGGATCTTCTTGCAGTCCAAGGGATTCTAAGCAGTTTTCTCCAAACACCCATAATTCAATGGTAGCAATTCTATGGTGCTTAGTCTGTTTTATGGTCCAGCTCTCACGCCCGTAAGTTACTACTGGGAATACCATAGTTCTAACAATGTGAATCTTTGTTGATTGTATAATATTTTAACTTTTTAATAGCTTGTCCAGACTTGCCATAGCTTTCCTCTCCAGAAGCAAGCATTTTTTACATTTCATGGCCGTAGTCACCATCTGTAGAAATCTTAGAGCCAGGAAAATAAAATTTGTCACTGTCTCCACCTCTTTCCCATCTATTTGCCCAAAACTGAGATGACTGTTTGATAATCATCTCTTTAATATTGACCAGTAGCTATTGCACTTTATTCTTTCACTCTCACCAATAGGTCCTTGATTCCCTCCTCTCTTTCAGCCATCAGAGAGTAGCATCATCAGCGTATCTGAGGTTATTGATATTTCTGTCAGCAATATTTCTGCCAGCAATAAGGTGATAATATACAACCTTGTTGGACTCGTTTCCCGATCTTAAAACCATTTCGTTGTTGCATGTTAATTTCTGACCATGGCTTCTTGATCCACATACATTCTGTTGTGATCCACACAGCCAAAGGCTTTATAATAATGCCCATTAGTGAGGTATATTATGTTTGTAAATTATGTTTTCTAACTAAAGATTTGCTTTGCTGCAGTTTGCACATGTATTTTTAATATGAATTTTTTTGGTGAACTAAAGCAGGTCTAACATGAAAAGTGTGCCACTTTAATAATTAGAGGGCTGTTGTCAGATAACTGGCTTCCAGGTAAACAAAGTTAGTCATGTGATGGTAGGGAAAGGTAGAAAAAAACAGCACATCAGGCACATAACATTAACTTTAAAATTATTTTATTTACAGATGGCTGGATTGTTAAATTATAACCAAACATTTATTGAAATAACAAGGGGTGTACTCGTTACCTACAGCCCTTTATCTTGCCCTTTAACGGTAACTTTATTGGTAAAGATATTGAGATGAATTAGCGAAATTGCAAAATATTCTTGATACTATCATTCTGTTGCATATTATACAGAACACAACTGACTGAGGGAGATGAAATCTGTATTAAAAGATATGGCTATGATTAGTGCACTAATAACATTAATTGCTTTATTGCTCTAGTATTATCCTCAGCCTGGTATGTTAGACAGATAATGTCTTGGAGTGGAATTGATTTCAGATTTATGTCAATATTGCTTTTTCAGTTGCCTCTGGCATAGAGATTTTTAGGCTTGATTAATTTTCATTAGATCATTTAAATTTTATTGCTGATTATGACCCATTATAGTTGTCATATTTGTTTCCCTGCTGTTGGCCTGTTAATATTCTAGCAGGTTTATTGCCCTTAATTCAGTCTTTTGATTGTGTTTTAAGTGATTGATTTTTCTTATTTGACTGTAGCTAATTTTAGTGACTTCCAAGAATCGGTCTGTCTTGGCAATGGAGACAGAGAATTAGTAAGTGGACAGCTTTAGAGAAAGAGAGGGCATATATATATATATATATATATATATATATATATATATATATATATATATATATATATATATATATAATATATATATATATATATATACTGTATATATATATATATATATATATATATATATATATATATATATATATATACAGAGAGAGAGAGAATACTGTATGTTGGATATATATATATATATATATATATATTTTTTTTTATATATATAATATTTTACATTAAGTCCAATGTGTATTTTATTACTTAACTTGTTCAAAGATAAGCGATAAAACATATATAGTTATTTAATTACTGTCTATCACATATTTCCAATTCTATCATATAAAGAGACTCTGTTGAATTTTTTTTGTTTGTTTTATACAAATGTTTTAACCAAGCAACATAATTCATTTTATCCTCCTCAATGTATGTTCATTTACTTTTAAATAGTTCCAAGGTAACCGTTTCTTGACATTTGGGATCCCCCGACCTTTCTTCCTGTTCTCTTTCATGTAGGGTGCCATATTTAACATTTGCAAACTAAGGCTACACTAACAGGGGAGAGGCTATCAGTGTCTCATAATGCTCAGAACAGGTTGCAATAGAGTTATATGAGACACTGGTATGGTGAAGCCCCCTTCTTGTGGGTGTGGCCTTAGGTCACAGCTGTGAAATGTAGCACTCAACATGAGAGATACCTGAAAGTATGGTGGGTTCTAGAAAGAGAAATGTTGTTACTCTGAGGGCTTCTTAGAACTAAGCCAGGTCTAAATTGTATGTGATAATTAATACATTTAATTAAATTAATTATCAATTAGTTAAAAAAATAAATAAAACAAATAATAAAATAAAAAGCAAAATGCTCCTTAGAAACTTTCATGTCTCATGTTAATGAAGAATTGCTAACTCTTTAGCTCACTTGTTTACATGTAAAAATAAATAAATCAGGCTATTTTAACTGCATGATAAAAAAAACATGAAAGTTCCAAGTCCCTTTGATAACAACATTTAAAAAGGGGTTTAGAAACATGGAAACTTACTTTGATATGGGTCTCTTAATTATAGTTATGTAGGGTATGATAGAAAAACAACTTTATTAAACCTTTACTGATCATTTAAACAATACATTACTATTTTTGATCATGCCATAGGAATTATGGGCCCTTATCTCTCCACCCCCTGAATGATGTGTTGTCTCTGCAGTGGTAGCCCCTCAGTGTAGTAAGCTCTCCAAACAGGCATACCGTAGTTGTATTATGATAATGGGAGGTGTATTTGTGTACATTGCTAGCAGCTCATGTTACACTACTGCTACTAATGTGTGTTTTACAGAGTGGTCTCAAAATGTTTCAATTTGGTACTTCCACCTGGGTGGCTCTCAATCCAAAGACAATACATCATTCAGAGGGTGGAGACATCCTGATTTTATACTGCCTGGGACATGATATAAAAAATAATTAATTGTTTAAATGCACAGTAAAATTAAATAAAGGTATTTTTCTTATCAAGCGCTAACATACTTTAGAGAGCTCTTTATTAAACCACTAAAGTGTTTTTTTTTTTAACTCTAACAACAGTTAAGAACCACTGGGCTCATTTAGGATACCATTTTAGCTACCTTAAAACCACATTATTGCCAGACGCGGAGGCTGCGCAGGCTCCCAGGGTCAGCACGTAGCGCCACTTGATCCAGCGGAGCCTGCAAGGCGCTGGCCAATGGTGTTGCGTCGGGGGGTGAGACTTCCGCCCGTGTTTGCGCGTTTTCCAGTGGCAGCGCGGTCTCCAGCAGAAACGGACGGAGGTCTCAGGGGTTCCTGCGTAAAAGTCAAAAGTGTGAGGTTAAAAAACTGAGAACCACACCCCAGCTATACAGCACATAAGGGGCAGTTGCTGAAGCTTTCTGTGTGTGTGTCTTTCTTTCGGTTTTGTTGGTTCGTTTGTCCGTTTTTTGGTGTGTTTTGTTGCTTGGGTCCAGTATGGATGCTGAGGATATAGAGGCTTTACTGGCTGCAGTTAGGGCTCGGGCCTTAACCCAAGCGGTTAGGTACCAGAGGTGCCAGTGGGCTATCACCCCATCCCACCTGTACAGAGCCATCAGACTCTGGTCCAGCTGAGGGTAGAAATGTCAGTGGTTGGGCCTCCCTCGATTGCGGTTTCCCCGGTTTCTCAACCTCTTAGAACCGATGCAGTGATCGCCGATGCATCCATGAGACCTATTGTCGTGTGTTCGCTGGACAACTTGGGGGCACATCTCCCCCAAGAAGTCAAGGAAAAAAATTGGAAGAGGGATTTCGTTGAACTCTTCTCACTGCTTGCTATGTCTAGACAGCTGGACGCTGGAAGGGGATCGTCGTAAGTCATTTAGACGGCTTTCGAGGACTTTCGACATTTGGCTCCAGGCCTTCTCCATCATGGCCTGCGTGTTGTGCAAGCGACATCAAGAACAAAGTTTGGGATTAATGATAGATGAAATTCACAACGCTCACAAATTATACAGGGGTATGGCGTGGTGGCGCTATGACGAGGAGTTCTGTCAGTATTTGGCATCCAGGCCAACGATGGCACGGAGTGACAAAGCGGTGGCATACTGGTTGAACATTATGACACTGATGCGCGTCAGGCCTCAAGACCTGTTTTGCCTACAACGAAGGGGTTTGTAGATGGGCACCCAATTGCAGGTTCAGGCATGCGTGTTCCAACTGCGGTGGCGAGCACCCCCGCATAAGATGTGCCAGACCCAAGGAGGGGAATAGATCAGCAGAGCCCCCTGCAAAAGGGCAGGACTCCCATAAACCTCCCCGCCATGCTGCTGTGGCTAAAACGCTATGGTAGATTGCTGGGTAACAAAACCGCGGCTCACCTCTTGGAAACGGGTTTCCAGGAGGGGTCCCGTTTCCCATGCGACACTGATCTGCGGGGGTATAAGTTACCAAATTTGCGATCCGTAAGGGATTTCCCGGGGGTAACGTTGAGAAAAGTTCAAACTGAGGTCCAGCTGGGTAGAATGGCGGGTCCATTCGCGTCCCCCCTATCCATGAGTTGGTCGTCTCTCCCCTCTGCGTTGTCCCAAAAGAGGAAAGGGGCAAGTTTAGGTTGATTCAGCACCTTTCTCATCCCAGAGGGCGGGCAATCAACGACGGGATTGCAAAAGATCAGTCTGCTGTGTCTTATGCGTCTTTCGATCGGGCCGCTGAGATGGTGCGGTTTGCTGGCTCTTTGGCGCTTCTGGCTAAAGTGGACATCGAAGCGGTGTTTAGGTTGTTGCTGCTTCATCCGTCAAGTCACCGGCTCTTGGTCTGTTACGTCAATGGCAGTTATTTTGTCGGCCTATACTTACCATGGGGTTCTCCATATCATGTGCTTACTTTGATGCGTTTAGTACACTCCTCCAGTGGGTTGCACGCTCAGAATAGGAGCATGCTCGTGTATAGGAGCATAACGCACTACCTGTATGATTTTTTGTTCGTCGGTCAGGCTGGTCACGATACGTGCCGTTTCATTCTGGAGGTGTTCACCAGAATCTGTCAAGATTTTGGAGTGCCTTTGGCCCACAACAAAACAGAGGGCCCCACAACAAAGTTGACCCTCCTGGGGATTCAGACCGATTCCATGAAAATGGAATGCAGTCTTCTCCCGGAAAAGGTGGTGGACATGCAAGCGGAGCTCGGTGCGTTAGAAGGAGCGAGCAGGGTGTCATTACGACGGTTACAATCCATCATAGGGAAGATGAACTTCGCCTGCAGATTTATCCCCATGGGGAGGATATTTTGTAGGCGAATGTTGCTTAATACGGTAGGCGTCTTGAGGCCGCATCATTTCATTAAGGTTTCGAGCGCCATGCGGGATGACGCAAGGATGTGGTCGGTTTTCCTCGCCAAGTTTAATGGTACTGCGCTTATTCAGAAAGGGAGTGCTACTAGCGCTGAGTTAGAGCTTTACACGGACGCATCCAGATCAGTCGGTTGCGGTGCTTACTTCAAAGGGGGGGGGGGGGGTGCGCCGCGGCATGGCCCAAGGCGTACCTTGAGCTATTCCCCATAGTGTCGGCGGTTCACATATGGGGCTCAGTTTCAGGACTGGCGAGTGTTATTCTTTACAGATGGTGGTGGTTCAAGTGGTGAATAGCCTCACGGCAACATCAATCCTGGTACTGCGACTACTTCGTTACTTGGTGCTATGCTGCCTACGCCTAAATATATAGTCTCAGGACAGGCTTGTGCCGGGCTTGCAGAACGGTATTGCTGTTGCCCTTTCTCGGTTTCAGGAAGAGCGGTTCAGGGGATTGGCCCCGCCAGCGAACTTGCTGGGTGAGTCCATTCCTGGGGAGATTTGG
The DNA here is from genome assembly GCA_027410445.1 of Discoglossus pictus. NCBI lineage: Eukaryota > Metazoa > Chordata > Amphibia > Anura > Alytidae > Discoglossus > Discoglossus pictus. The sequence goes on from CM050167.1 coordinate 77,661,779, forward strand.
GAGCTAGGAGCAGTCAGGTAAGAGGACAAGACGCTAGGTATTCTGCTTTGGTTCCTGCTGCGGTGTGCAGAGGAAGGCGAATCAAAAGCCGTAGTCGGGCGACAAGTCACGGCTCTGGCTTTCATGTTTAAGCTGGCAGGGCAGAGGGACCTCACAAAGGAGTTTAAAGTGCGCAAGGTGGGAGGCGGCATGTTTAACGGTAATCACAGCTCGGATACTAGGCGGACGATTATATACTAGGCGACTGGGTTTTCCTGTTACGGACTTGCACGAACCCAGCGTTATGGACAGCCCAGTTTGTTACTAATACACGCCGGTAGGAACGGACTGGATGCGTAGGATGCTGAGGGACATGAAACGAGACGTGGAGAGTTGGTTAAAGAGGTGTTCTTGTCAGAAGATCAACCAACAGTTGTCGAGTTTCGTGAGAAATCTTGGTTTCATCGCCATTCGATACAAGAAATTTGGTCGGGACGGACAAGTTTTTCAGGAGGGATAAGGTACAACCTAACCGAAATCGGTCGAAATGTTGGAGTTTAGGGAGATTGTTGCTTGGGCTTTTGCTTTAATGAATAGCAGGGGGGGTTCGCAGTCTCAGGAGGGGTCCCTGGCTTGCTCCGTGGTGGGAGGTGAGTTGCCCGGCCCACTGTCCTAAGTGGGCTTGGCCCTACCTCACAAGGCAGGCTTAGTATAAGCATTGGGGCCTTGGGCAGGGCCCAAGGCATGAGGTCACTGTCCGTGGCCGGGCTCCTCCCCCTTGCAATTTTATGTAAATTATATACAGTAATTTATGTTATGGTTATTTGGTTATTTATTAATAAAAGCTGTGGCCCGTGTTTTCTCTTACTCAGTTGTCTTGTCCATTATTTCCTTCTAAGCCTAAATGGATCATGCCTGGGTCATGCCCGATGCGGAGGCTGCGGAGGCTACATGGGTCAGCACGTAGCGTCATGTGACCCAGCGGAGCCTGCAAGGCACTGGCCAATGGCGTTGCATCGGGGGGCGGGACTTCCGCCCATGATTGCGTGATTTCCAGTGGCAGCGCAGTACCAGCAGAAATCCCACCCTCCCACCCTGTTATTTGGCTTTGTGTTAACTTTGTTATTGTTATGTATCAATTTGTGAAAGAATTCTTAAAAAAAAAAAAAATTTAGATTGGTAAAAAACAACGGAATGTCAGTGGAGACGTCCCTCTGTGGCCGAGCTCCTCCCCCTTGCAATTTTATGTAAATTATATACAGTAATTTATGTTATGGTTATTTGGTTATTTATTAATAAAAGCTGTGGCCCGTGTTTTCTCCCATTCAGTTGTCGTGTCCATTATTTCCTTCTAAGCCTAAATGGATCATGCCTGGGTCATGCAGGCATGGTTGGCTTCCTCTACAGTTTTTATCCCTAGTACCTTCCCCGGTGAGGGGGGTGGAGTGCGGGTAATGTTCCACTTCTCTACAACCCTTTCTGTAAAGTAGTACTTCCACACATCATCTCTAAAACTTCCAACTTCAAACCATGACTTCATGTATGTGATATTGAAAAATGGAGCAAAACAGCTTTGCATTATAAGGGAAATGCACAGATTTGTGATATTTGAGCCTGTAAATCAGAAAGATCATGGAACTGAGACCAAATCAGTACAAGATGGCAAATACACTGAGAGTCCGAGAGATGTTGTGCTGCCACTACTCATCACAGCTCAGCCCTCACAAATATAATATTCTTGGTTATAAATAAAACAATCAAGTAGGAGGTATAATAAAATAGGGACCTGACTCATAGGAAGATGCAATCTGTATCTTTGTGTCAGATGATTTGTTATGGTAGGGCTGAAGTTCTTAAGAATTTTGGATGGGATCTATATCTGCCCATAATCAAGTGCATTATGAAAACCTACACCAGACGGATCCACACTCATTACTCGTCCTCTGCTGCGCCACAATCTCATGGCAATTCCATTTCATACAGAAACATATTGAAAAACCTTACTTAAAGGACCACTGTAGTTCAAGAAAAAGTCCATGCTGGTGAACTATGTAACAATATTAACAGCAATGTAAACAGGGAGTACAAAAAGAAAATCTTATATTTAGCTGATTCTCCTTGTGTAATGGGGATTTTCATCTTGGACAGCTTGAAATTTACAGTGGAAGTCTTTCAATATAACTAAATAGAGATCTTATATGAATCCAAGTTACCTCCCATTCCTCTTATGTACTTTCTATGCTGTTTGGTCAGTAGTTGTGGTTATTTATGCTCCAAACAATCATGCACTTTTTTTTATAACTGTAACGGAACCCATCACTGTTTTACCCTGTTTTATGATTATTATGGTTAAAATATGATCCTACTATATGTATGTTGGTTTATGCTCTGCAGAATATTAGCCAGACTATTGCAGACCGCTAGCAGAATACATAATCCTATTAGGGTCTCCTAGAGGCAGGAGAGCCCTATTGTATAAAGTGTTCACATCGTGAAAGATGGAACAAAGAGAAGCATTATCTTATCAATGTCTGTAATTGTATCAAAGTAGCCGGCTAGTCCATGGGAGGTGTGACCACACCTATTGTTCTCTCTATGTGTACTGTGTGGCCAAATATGGGCATGTGTATTGCCTGTGGGGAGAGATGTGTATAAATATTTCTGCATATAACAAATTAAAGAGTAGTTCTGCTCCTGAAACTGTGTGTCGTCCAGTTATTGGGATTGCGGTTGGGATATTGCTATTATTTTACCTGTGGAAACTTTGCCTGTAGATTTACCATTTACTTGTTCCTGAGCCTCACTGGGATTATAAGCGGAGATAACCTGGGGAATATTGCCTCTCCGCTACATTGGTTGGCAGCGCTGGGATCCAGACTCACAGAGGAACAAGCATAAATGGAGTACGGATGGAGATTGATTTTGCCACACTAAAACGCTCCACGCTAAAAGACCTCCTGGAGGCAAGGGGTATACAAGCCAGCAATAAGAAGAAAGCGGTACTCATTACTGAGCTGATGGAGGAGTACCGAATGGACGGAGATTCGGTTCCCGAGCAGGGGGATTCGGGAGAAAATTTGGAACAAGTGGAGTTCCGAAGGCAGGTACAATTTGACTGTCTTTTTATGAGGAACAACCTTCAACAGAAATTATTTCAAGGACCATGACAGAAGTCCAGGAATTTATGTTGAGGAAACAAACAGCCCCAGAACGCAGCTCTGCAATAAATATGCCACAAGAAGGTAAGCCTAAGATACCATACCAGGCTTTTAAAACGTATGTGGAGGCAGAGGAAGATATAGACGCTTTCCTGCAGGATTTTGAAAGACTGTGTGCCCTGCATAGAATCAGCACAGAGGACTGGGTACCGATTTTGGCAGGAAGGCTAACTGGGAGGGCAGCCGAGGCATATCGTACTGTACCTAATGAGGAAATAAGGAACTATAACAAAGTAAAGGAAATTATTCTGGCCAGGTATGCTATAACACCAGAAGCATACCGGCGGAGATTCAGGGACTTAAAGAAGGTGGAAAAAGACTCACACGCAGAGTGGGCATGCAGGCTACAAAGGGCAGCACTTGGGTGGGTACAAGCGAGCAAGGCACGGTCCATGGAGGATGTGATACAGATGATGCTGTTGGAGCAGTTTTATGAGGGAGTAACTGGCGAGGTACAAGAGTGGGTAAGAGACCGAAACCCTACCTCCCTCACCGAAGCTGCCAGGAAGGCAGATGAGTACCTAGATGCACGCAGGCAGCAAAAACCTGTAACAACAAAGACTCCTTTTAAAACCTTTGGGGGAACCAGCTACACCCCAGCCCCACCGAGAACACTGCCACCACCACCACCGCCCGCTGCACAGCCACGTTTCCGCCAGCCCGCTTCTGGCCCCTGTCACCACTGCCAGAAATGGGGACACTATAAAAGGGAATGTCCCCAGCTGCGAGACCGGTCCACCTGGATACGTCCAGGCCCACCACCACCACCGAGAGCAGCCGCAGCCCACCACTACCAGGACATAGTAGCCACGCCATATGGTTCAGCTGTTCCCATTACAACCGTGGAACAATGGGAGGTGCTGCACGAGGCAAATCCAGTCCAGGCAAATGCTGATAATCGGCAGCATCACAGGCAGACCGTATACCTGGAGGGTAAAGCGGTCCAAGGGCTGCGAGACTCAGGGGCTATTATCACCTTGGTAAAAAGTCACCTGGTTTCAGACCAGGCTAAATTTAACAAGACTGTGGCCGTCAGGGTAGCCGGTGGAGCAGTATACCGGCTACCCACTGCAAGAGTTCATTTGCATTGGGGAGCGGGGGCAGGGCATGTGGAGGTGGGGTTGATGCCGCAGTTACCAGCGGAGGTTTTATTGGGGAACGATCTGGGGAGGCTCACGTCTGCTTTTGAGCCCCAGACCCCCACCACAGGAGAAGCTTACCCTGTGGTCACCCGCTCACAGACCCGTACCGAGGACGATCCTACAACAGGTCGGGAGACCCAGGTAAGCCACAAGCAGACACTTAGCACTAATGCCACAGAGAGACCCATAGCGTGGGACAACCCCAAAGAGCTTGGGAGGGAAACTAGACAGGACCCCAACCTCCAAAAGTACTGAGCATTAGCCGACGATAGAGTGGATGAGCGGGAACGTTTTATATGGAAAGGAGTTTCTATGGGACAGAGATTGTGGCCCACCTTTTGGACACTGGGATCCTGGATTGTTGGGATGGGATCCTGGATTTTTTTGGGTGGGTGAACAGGGGAAGAACAGTGGGCCCTGTGCAATAGGGGCCCGACCACGAGCTGGGGGAGGAATGTACTCTGCAACTTGGGATGGTTTTGCTAAAGGACTTCAGTTCATTTGGAAGGCGGATGCTTCTCTGCTTCATTATTTAATTGTCTGAAACCAGTTTGTAAAATGTATTTTGCCTCTCCTTGAAATGTTTATTGCTGTGAATGCTGTATGAAGTCTGCGTTTGTTCTGTTCTTGAAATGTGAGGAAATGTGAATTGCAGTAATGCTGATGGGTTGTCAAACTGTAGAAGTGACCAACAAATCGTTTTGTCCGGACATCCCCAGGCCGATCCGTTGGGATCAGACCGTGTATGCCGGCTTATGGTCACGGAGGAGGTGTGTAACGGAACCCATCACTGTTTTACCCTGTTTTATGATTATTATGGTTAAAATATGATCCTACTATATGTATGTTGGTTTATGCTCTGCAGAATATTAGCCAGACTATTGCAGACCGCTAGCAGAATACATAATCCTATTAGGGTCTCCTAGAGGGAGGAGAGCCCTATTGTGTAAAGTGTTCACATTGTGAAAGATGGAACAAAGAGAAGCATTATCTTATCAATGTCTGTTATTGTATCAAAGTAGCCGGCTAGTCCATGGGAGGTGTGACCACAGCTATTGTTCTCTCTATGTGTACTGTGTGGCCAAATATGGGCATGTGTATTGCCTGTGGGGAGAGATGTGTATAAATATTTCTGCATATAACAAATTAAAGAGTAGTTCTGCTCCTGAAACTGTGTGTCGTCCAGTTATTGGGATTGCGGTTGGGATATTGCTATTATTTTACCTGTGGAAACTTTGCCTGTGTATTTACCATTTACTTGTTCCTGAGCCTCACTGGGATTATAAGCGGAGATAACCTGGGGAATATTGCCTCTCCGCTACAATAACTGTGTAATTCTTTGATGAATGAGCTAAATACAAATGTAAATAAATAAATAACTAAACTATTAAGATCAGCTTTTAGTGCAAGAATTTGTCTTGGAAAATGGCAACAGCAGTCCCAAGAGAAATTTCCTCAACCCTCTCCATTTTTCTCTATGATGTCTGATAACATTGGCAATCCGTAAGAAAACATTCCTGTAGAGAAGCGGAAAGATGGTCTAATCATCTAAAAGCTCATTGTATAAATGGAACTAAAATACAAGTTATTCTTTATATATTTTTAGATTTTAAAAACATTTTCAATACTATTAACATACATTTTTCATTGAACAATGTTATTGCTAAATATCCTTTGAGTTATTTCTAGATTATGGCATTTTGTTTTGTTGTGTTTCTGATTCTTTCACCACATCTATGTAAAGGTTCATAATTTAGTGCTTGTACTAAATGATCCCTCTATGTGTTTCTGTACCACCTGGAGTTGCAGGCTTCTTCTTTTCTATTTCAGTGGAAAATTGGCAAAGCATGGTCATAAATAAGAAAACAGGTAAGTGTGCTATAAGAGTGGTCAAAAGAGATCAGTCAGTCTGGAATTTTCCATCTGCCGACTTTGTCAAATAAATGACATACAGGCTGTCACGCTTAAAACTCTCTGTCACCACTTGGATGTTTAGTATTAAATCACAGGCTATATTTTGGGCGCATCTGCCTTAGAATAGCAGCCATCAAACAAGTCAATTCCTAATGCTTAGTCTCTAATCCATTAAACCACTATTCGATACGTCTTGGATTGCTGATCTACAAGGAGCCTCAAAACTTCCCCTGCTTTAGAGGGACAATAAAAAAATTCAAAACAGTTCTCCTCACCCCTCTAGGTCTCCAACTATCCTTTATTTAATGGAAAGTCTAACATTTAAATAGAGTCTGAAGTCACCATATGTGCACTGCACCATCAGGTAGATAGTAGAAAAGAACATGGAAAAAAGTGCCTTCCTTTTTTAAATTGCTGCTAAAATAACATTATGAGTTATGAATTTAGAGGTTTTAAGCTTCTTTTAACCTCCCCCTTCATTCTTTGAATACAAAATGAATGTCACCAGTCTGTCAAAGTAATTAGAATCACGTGTATTGGTTGTGGAAGGAACTTGTTTTGTTATAGATGAGCTATATTTTTCTATTTCCATTGTTATATATATATATATATATATATATATATATATAGATTGATAGCTTCCACATTTGGAGCATAGACTTAGATCACTAACAGATATTAAATGGCTTGCCTTGAAATGGAATTTAAATAATTCTGTTGTTTATTGGGTCATAAGCGTTTTGGACAACCTTTTATTGACTAGGATGGCTACTCATTTCTTCTGCTAGATTCTTGACCACTGTAAAAGATCTGGTGGTTGTCTGATGTGAAATGTTCCACACATATACACATATAATTACAACTGATTGTTAGTAAAACGTTGAGTATGTTAGATTATTGAGTCTGAAAGTTAGGACTTAGGCTGCATGAGCGCCGAAGGTGATCATCTGTGAAGCCTCCCGAAGCAAGGCGACCCATGTACCTCACAGGACTTAGGCTCATGGTTCAAATGCGTAAACAGGGCCAACCGCATAACTCTAAAAATTATAAAAACACACAAAAAAAATTAAACAAATATAATAACACACTCACACACAGCACAGGGGGAGAGCCAGGAAGCCTGTGACTGATTTTGCAAGCGATTTTGAGTCATATTTGGGGGTTTTCATCAATCTAAATTCGGCTAAGCAAGGAAAAAAATGGGGGACTAAAAACGTAAAGAGATTCTGAAACTGGATGAAAACGAGGCTGAGCAAAGCCAGGCACGCAGGACTTAGAAAATACACGATGACAAAGACAGTAAAACTTAAACCAACAACTCTCTCAGAGCTGCATTCACAACACCTCAGCAGATATGGAGGAGACTATGGAAATTGCGCCATCCCTGGAGCCAATATGTTTATTAATATCACTGCTGTATGCATGTTACTATATCTTGGCAGATAGAAATATGTTTTCAATTTCTGTTTCCTATACCCTGCTTGGCTGTTTCCACCTTTCCCTATTTATGGCTGACATAATTACCTCAACTCTCCTCCCCCTCCTCACATACCTTCATTCTAAGGTTTCTCTCTCATTCCTCTCTAACTCCCCTATCTTCATGTACTGTATGTCCCCCAATCCATTCTTTCTATTTATTTCAGTGCAAATTCACTCTGCTTCAAGGTCTGCTACATCTGTGAAATTCTCAGAATATTGCCCTCTCTCCCTATCCCTCACCCACCCACCCCAACTCAGATTAAATTTATAGAGCCATGGAAAACACCTGACTTCCTACTTGCAGATATATCATCTCAACACTAGGGGTCAGCCAGCATACTAGTCTTTCACCTCAGATCCCTCCCCTCTCCCTCTAAAATAAAACTCTTTCAATCTTTCACTTGCTTCCTGACCCTTGCTATTCCTTATTTGTTACTCTTCCCCAGTTCTCTGCCCTTTAATTCTCTTTAGATTGTAAGTAGTGAGTTTCCAGTCTTGTAGGGTGCTTTGGGATAAACCACTTTCTGCTAAGATTCTAAGCTCAAAACAGGGCCCTTCAACTTTTGAATTTGTTAAACTTGTATTTCCCCGGTTCTGATCCCATATACAGAGCTATGGAATATGTTGGCGCGATACAAGTAAAAGATAATAATAAAATAATAACATCTCCAGGCATGCAGAACTTTGAAAATAAAACAAACAGCCTTCAGCACCTAATATGCAAACATTCAGCAGATACACAGAGGAGAAATACACAGGACGGGGGGAGATGGTGGAAAGAGACACATGCAATTCCCAAGCACAAAGCTTGCAGGTTAGTGATATGTGCAATGACCGGCCCATACAGTAGGCGGGAGGAAAGGCTCGCAATGAGCGCGAAGGCGCTCATTGTGAGCCACAAGATGATCGCCAAAGACGCTCAGCATGGGGCTCATGATGAGTGTCGAAGGTGATCAATGCAAAGCAGGAAAGTTGAAGTACACAGGAGAGAAGCTCGCAATGAGCGCCGAAGGCACTCATTGCAAGCCAAGCGATAAGCATGCACTCATTGCAAGCCACGCGATAAGCACCGAAGGTGCTCAGCGTGGGGGTCGCGATGAGCACCAAAGGTGCTCAGAGGGGCAAAATACTCACATTGTGTGGCAAACAGCATTGCCAGCCTTACAATTTTAATCCTGTCATTTTTGACGGGCAAGTTCCTAGTTACTTATAACGATATGTATTTGTTGCCATGTGCAAGTCTTTAATAACTGGAACCTTTGCTGTTACATTTTATGTGTGTCTATAAAAAGTGTGTTTTCACATTATAGAGAATGGCAGTAACACTACCTAACAGTGCATAATGTTCCAAGGATATAAAGGTTGATCTTTGGCCATTTGAAATGTTTGAAGGTATGTAGTGGCCTTGTCATTCTACACTCAAGTGGTTAACAAATGACTACTTTTTGTATACATCATGTAATGTAGTGTACAGCATGTAATGTACACAAAATATGGCCTTGTTTTCTTACAAGGGAAGCCCAAGCAGAAAGGTTAACAGGAGAGGTCACCAGTCAATTGTAGTCTTAAAGGAGCACATTGTCTGTGAGTTGTTATCTTGCCTTTCAGATCACAAACACCAGCAGGGTTCTCAGCTACTTTACCAAGCAAAACCTCCTTTCATCTGGGCCATGATGTAAACACTGGCCTGCCCAATATGAGCCAGGGAAATGACTAATGCCTAGCGCGGCTTTGTGTATGTAAAGGTTGAGTCCCACTCAGCCGGCACCACACCATTCCTTTGTACTAAACATTTCCTTTTTCAATCACATTTAGAATTAATTACGGAATTATCTAGCAACCTTCTGTTTTGTAGGAATATTGCTAGGCTTATTGTATTGAGTTGCACAAATACACATAAAAGCATCATATAATTTGGTGATGTATATGAAATATTAAAGTGCCATATATACCATATTCACGTTTGAACACTAGATCACTTGATCATGTAGTATATAGTAAGAACTAAAATATATAATGACTTTAGTGTGTTATCTATTATTTGCATTTTGTAGTGGGACAGTCATTAATGTGTTTGTTTAAGTGCTGATGTCACGTGGGAAAAATGACACATGTTTGTGACATAACAATATAAGCAAAAAGAGTAGGGGTGCTAATCTGAGAACGAACAATACCTAAGTAGGCTTGCTCTATAGGCCTAATTACCTACTCAGAGAGCAACTTCATTTAGCTCACTTGTACCATTCACAGGGAGAAATACCCTGTAGTATATAAGTCTGGTCTCAGTCAAAAGAGTGATCCAGCCCATAAATACCAGGAAATTCTAACCTGAACAGGAGAAACAGAAAACCCCAGACATACGTTTCGGCCTCTGTGGGCCTCATCAGTAAGGTGTAGCTGTACTCCCTAAGGCACAGTGAGCAATTTAACAATATAACAGTGTTAGCAGCTAATTAAGTAATGAGCATAAAAAAATAGTTTTATAGGAATTCCATGTTTAAGTGCTAGATGTTATCTTCCTGGAATTTACTTCTCTATTGAGATCTATTGTCAAGTAGCTATATAAAGTGGCAGTTTTTCAGCAGAACTGAATAGAGATGTTATCCTCTCATTCCTCTCAGGCTGTTTGGGCCAAAGATTAAATGCTTTCTGCCATTAAAGCAAAATTGAATTCCAAAGTAAAAAGTAAAGGCTGTATTTGCTGTTTTTTAAATTGGAAGTCAAGTTCTTCATAAGCACATAGTATAAATTTGAAATGTCTCTAGTCCTTAAATGAGCACTGGAGTCCCACATATACAGTATAAAATTCATGTTGGAAGAACTAGACTTGACAAACTAGACAACTGTGTGCAATTAAAGGGACATGGAACACAATATTTTTTTCATAAAAATGTATAAACATTACCAATGTGTGTTTTTGCATAAAAATATTACGCAAAAACTCTTTAAAATTCACGGAAACTAACAGGAAATGCACAGAGCATATATACATCTGTAGATTTAATTGGCTGCCTGGTGTGTCTCTTTCATCTATATTACTGCTTATTGGCTGACATGGGCAAGTTCCTAAATAATAATTTATTTATTTTACTCAGAAATATTATTCTAAATCACTGATTCATTAGAATGGAAAACATATACAGGTAGTGAGACTTTGTCTCTTTTACTGTACATGGAGATGCAGAGAATGAATTCACATTTTACAAAAATCCCAAAAAGTTTAAAAAGGTTGAACTTTATGGACTGAAAGTATTTTTCAACCTGAATTACTAAGTGACTATGGGCCCTATTCTATTGCCCAACTCATACATTTATACACACTTAAAATCGCTCTTAATATTGCCACATATTCTATTAGCTACTCGCAATCCGATTACGAGTTCCCTGCCCACAATAGATACAGCCCAGCCAAACCGACAAAACCGTCCTTAGAACTCCATTGGTTTTAGCACAGCACGAATATTACGACCTCTAAATAATTAAATTACATAAAATCGATATTCTAATAGACCCATAGCGCTAGCTCGCAAACAAAGTCTGACCCGCAACTGAAAAAGTATCAAGTTTCCGTCAAAAAAATAATGAGTACTAAATAGGACTCGCAAGGGCTTTTTCAGACAATTATTATAGCTGTAACAGCAATTAAACACCCAATACTGTACTTTAAAAGCATGGGAAGTGAATTAGAATTAATTGCACAACAGTCTCAAACCCACAAATATGCAATTAAAAAATATAATATTGATCCTGGCACTCAAGGGCTTAATACATATCATGAAACCCACATGGATGACAACAGATGATCTAATGCATTTTATAGATTGCTAGCTTGCTTAATTGCGAGACGGAATATTACTTATTGGCACTAATTTATTTGTAGCCTCTGATTGCAGATTATGTCTAACTTCCATGTTTTACTGACGTCATGATGATGGTCTCAAATACAATTGGCTGTGTCTAAGAAGTAAATCACGTCAGATCATATGATCACGCCTTCTGAAATCCTACTTAAAAAGGAGGTAAATTTTGAGCTTGAGTCAATAGAATACATCTAAACATTTAGAGAAAAAAACTGCAGCAAAAATTACGGGTTAGAGACATTTGCGAACTTCTAATACAATAGGCTTGACTTGACAGTGCTTACCGTTTAGTGAATTTGGGCCTTTGTAGGGCTTACTTGAAATACTAGAAATACATTTCAAGGTCAATGGAAAATGATAGTGGCAATATGATATTAGCATTGAAGTGAAAAATTGTATAGATAGCAAGTTGAATTGGGTGGAGTTTTGTTGATGTGCATATATAATATATATATATATGTCACAGCTGGGGGTCATGATGCTTTCCCTGTTCCTGGTGGAAACTTATAAGGGGCTAAATATTTAATTACCAGCAGCCCCCAACTTGTTTCATCCTCTTGGTGCAGGGTGCCAGTGGGGCATGTGGTGGTTGGATCCAGTCTTGTACTGTGCCCAAGTTTAGGTACTGGCTTTGAAATGGGCAATCACTGATTATTTACTACCTGTTATTAAATAAAGAGAGGTGTGGTCTGTTTTATACCACTGTTCAGTCTTCTGTATTCATTTGGGTTGGGGTTATAATAGGGAAGTCTAGGACCTAGTGTGCTACATGTTTCAAACCTAGGATTTTAAGTCTTTCTGCTGGAAGCAATTGGAGGCCAATGGCAATGAGACTTTATGAGACTCAACTAGCTGCAAAAGAAAAAAAAACAAGCTACCGTATATAATCGAGTATAAGCCGACCCGAGTATAAGCCAAAGGCACCTATTTTACCACAAAATACTGGGAAAAGTTAGTGACTCGAGTACAAGCAGAGGGTGGGAAATGTGCTGCCACCTGTGTCCCTCTTGTGCCCTCTATGCCCCTTTCTTGTGTCCCCCTCTCTCTCCCCTGCGTCTCTTCCCCCCCTCCACTGTGTCTCTACCCCTCCTCTCCCTCCCCTGTGTCTCTTCCCCCCTCTCTCCCTCCCCTGTGTCTCTTCCCCCTCTCTCTCCCCTGTGTTTCTTCCACCCCTCTCCCCCTGTGTCTCTTCCCCCCCACTCCCTCCCTTGTGTCTCTTCCACTCCTCTTCTTCCCCTGTGTCTCTTGCCCCTCTCCCTCCCATGTCTCTTCGCCCTCCCTCCCTCTCCTGTGTCTCTTCCCCCTCTTCCTCCCCTGTGTCTCTTTCCCCACCTCTCCCTTGTGTCTCTTTCCCTCCCCCTCCCTTATGATCTTCCTCATCCTCCCTCCTCAACCCCCCTCGTCATCCTCTCTCCTCAACCCCCCTCCTCAACCCCCCTCCTCATCCTCCCTCCTCATCCTCCCTCCTCAACCCCCCTCCTCAACCCCTCTCCTCATCCTCAACCCCCCTCCTCAACCTCAACCCCCCCCCTCATCCTCCCTCCTCAGTCCCCCTCCACCTCCTCAACCCTCCTCCTCATCCTCCCTCCACAACCCCCCTCCTCATCCTCTCTCCTTAGCCCCCTCCTCATCCTCCCTCCTCAACCCCCCTCCTCATCCTCCCTCCTCAACCCCCCTCCTCATCCTCCCTCTTCATCCTTCCACATCCTCAGCCCCCCTCCTCAACCTCAACCACCCTCCTCATCCTCAACCCCCTCCTCATCCTCAACTCCCCTCTTCATCCTCAACCCCCTCTCCATCCTCAACCCCCTCCTCATCCTCAACCCCCCTCCTCATCCTCAACACCCTCCCTATCCTCAACCCCCCTCCTCAACCTCAACCTCCCACCTCATCCTCCCTCCTCAACCAGCCTCCTCATCCTAAACCCCCCTTCTCATCCTCAACCCCCCTCCTCATCCTCCAACCTCAACCCCCCTCCTCATCCTCCCTCTTCATCACTTTACCCCTCTCTAATAACCTCCCCTTCTCCCTTTCCCCTCTCTTACCTTCCATCAGCTGCTGCTTCGCTCCTCCGCGTGTCTTCCGGCTGTGTTGGGACCCGGCCAATGCTAATGACGTGACGTGCATGTGACATTGTGAAATTGTAGAAAAATCTAATAAATTTGGACATAACAGAGATGTGATGAATACCAACTCCTCTGAAAGAAGCAAAAACTATGACGGACACACATCATACCTCTGCCAGTCAAAGCATACAAACTCTTAAATGCATACCTCCAATCCCTTTTCCTCCCCTTCTCAGGGGGTTGCTGGAAACTCCTCATTCTACTTTTATCCCCTCAGCACCAATCACCATGTCAACCTCTTTGTTCGTTCCAATAAGAAATTGTAAAAAGTATATGTGTATGATTATAATTGATCAAACATATTACGGTAACTTAGCGCCCAGTCTAGAAATGATGCATGCCTCCATATTTAAACTTGTCAATTATCAATTATTTCTCTGCCATGAAAAAAGCTATTTCATCCAGCAAATTGAACGTAGCAGCCAACCAATGACTTTTTATGCCAGTTCATGATGTCACTAAAGTCATTCCACCTGCTGAGTTACCTCCCCTTGCTTGAACAGTGGCAACGGCATAGACCAATGGGGATGTCCAGTGATTTATACATTGTTAAGTGACAGTAGCAGTGCATCCATCATTTTATTTTACAGAAAGATATACACTAAAACGTATTGTGTGATCAGTTTGGTAGGGTATGCAAACTCTGTTTGTTAAGACCGACGGTGAGAACCTTGAGAAAAGTCCTAAAAGAAAATCTTCTGAAGTGAGAGAAGATAACAAGAGAAGAAGAATTTGTTAACGTTGTTTGACCCTACCTCATGCATTGGAAGGCTGTTATGGTTATACACTACTCTTTCTGTATAGTAGTATTTTCTCACATTACTCCTACTTCTTCCACCTTCCAACTTAAAACCATGAGAGCTTGTTCTTAGATTTCTTTTTTTCTGGAAGATTATTATTATTATTATCTTTTATTTGTATTGCGCCAACATATTCCGTAGCGCTGTACAGGGGATAAGAACAAGGGAAATACACGTTTAACAAAATTAAAAAAAGTTGAAGAGCCCTGTTTTGAGCTTAGAATCTTAGCAGAAAGTGCTTTATCCCAAAGCACCCTACAAGACTAGAAACTCGCTACTTACAATCTAAAGGGAATTAAAGGGCAGAGAACTGGGGAAGAGTAACAAATAAGGAATAGCAAGGGCAAGGAAGTAAGTGAAAGATAGAAAGAGTTTTATTTTAGAGGGAGAGGGGATGGATCTGAGGTGAAAGTAGTATGTTGGTTGACCCCTAGTGTTGAGATGATATATCTGCAAGTAGGAAGTCAGGTGTTTTCTATGGCTCTATAAATTTAATCTGAGTTGGGGTGGGTGGGTGAGGGGAAGGGAGGGAGGGCAGTTCTGAGTGTGTCACAGATGAAGTAGGTCTTAAAACCAGAGTAAATTTGCACTGAAAGAAAGAGAGAGAGAATGGATTGGGGTCAGACAGTACAGAAAGATAGGAGAGTTAGGAAGGAATGAGAGAGAGACCATAGAATAAAGGTATTTGAGGAGGGGGGAGGAGATTTGAGGTAATTATGCCAGCCATAAATGGGGGAAGGATGGGGGGGAAGGTGGGGATAGCAGAGCAGGGTATAGGAAACAGTTAAAAATTGAAAGATATATCTTTCTTGCACTTTATTAAATCATTTGATATATTTGAAGGCTTCTATCATATCACCCCATTTGCTGCCCGTTCTGGTAATACAAAGGTTAAAATGTCCAGAGTTCAAAAGGCCCTGTGTTAGATTCCTAGCTGGAATATGATGACAGCCTATTAACCATGGCTGAAAGTAGAAGGGTCTGGAGAGCAGCTCCTACAGCGGGCAGAGCTGAGACTAAACAGGAGCCGTGAAAAAGCAGTTTGCAAAAGTATGTCTGAACTCATTAAGCGTCAAAGGGAACAATGTGGAGGCTTGGCAATCAGGGTAATTTCAAGGCTGTTTGGTCATTAATCATTCTCTGACAATCTGAAGGGCCCAGTCACTCTTTAAAAGCTCAGCTGTCTGAGAGAAAAGTAACCAGAAACCAGAGTTAAAGTTACAGCCCCATCAGAGCCCGCCTTTGATATAGGCCTGACACTCCAAGGCTTGTAGGCCGAGTGCTTTGCATTGACGACAACGCAACTCAGAGGAAATGGCTGCCATTTTATACAGCGGGTAATGTTTCCTGAAACTAAAATATAAACGAAGAGGCATTAAAAACAAACCAAAAAATGCTGTTATAACATAAAATAAAGAAATATAAAGTAAAAAATAATATAAAATATAAAAAATACTGCTATAGTGATTGGAAAGCTTATGTAGACATCCTAGTATTTGAGCCAATTAATAAGCTGACGAGAATTTTTAAATTAAATCAGAGGACATATTTAGCTGTAAAAGGTTGGGTGTAACATCACGTGTTATGAGTGTATTTTATAAATATAGCTATTCAATTTAAATTTCTCTGTATTAGACAGCATTTAAAGAATGAAAATAATGATCTAGCATTGTATTTCAGATCGGGTTCCCAAGAAACCTAACGTAGTGGAGGCATAAACATGGGGTACATATAGGATCTGAATTGAGCACATACACTGGACACTTGTAGGGGGAAGAGGAAAGAAGGTACAAGAGCTAATCTCCAAAGATATCAGGTCACAGTTACATTTGCACACACATCCGTGATGAAACCTCAGCATTTATTATCTAGTGACACATTTGTCAGCCTATTTTGACTTCTACTGACACATTTAATCAGATCTCGGTCAGAGTATTATCTCTGGAAAGTCTGATAACACTTCTAACAAAACCTAGGTGGTAAGTGACCACTGTGCTAACTAATTCATATACTATTTTATAAAAATGTACCAAGCAAAGGAGCTGCAAATTATTCTGGTAACTGAATAAATATGTCTAAAAAATTAACAGCACTTTTTTTTAATTACCGTAAATAGTTATTGTTGATTTTCTTAATCAAGAAAGTAGTATGAACAAACTCCTTGGAACCATTGCATATATTCTTAAAAGAGCAATGCTCCTCATTCAAATGAACATCCCTTGTCCTATGTGTGAAGTGTACCTACGGAATTAGCATCCCTTAGCTTTAATTCACTCAGGACTGTGTTGGGCACCAAGAACAAATGGAAAATGTTCTTGTTACTCTGAAAAGAATGGCAAGGGCAACTCTTTGATATCCTTGGCACTTACAGCACTCTTTTCAGAGAACTGTCTCTCCAAAAGAGGGAGAGAAGGAAACTTATTTTAGTGCCAAGAATTTTGAGTAAGTGACTCTGAGTATCAAAAATAACTTTTAATGTTCTCTCCGTTGAACCCCATTGCAGGAATCCAGGGAAGGAGTACAGTGCCAATGTTAAAGGCCACAACCGCAACCCACATTCTTTCTCCAGTTACTGCTACCATTTTCTATCAAAGGAAAGGTAGACAATAGATAGGGGTCTCTCGCTCTCTCTTTATATTTATATATATATATATATATATATATATATATACAGTATATATATATATCACATATTATAATTGTCCAACTACGAATCGTCGTCACGCTGTGCTGCGTAGTGCGTACGACTTAGTGATGAGCGCCACAGGCGCTCATCGCCCGGCGAGCCTCGCGCAGTGAGGCGAGCCGTTAAACCGTAGCACTTTGGCAATGAGCGCCACAGGCGCTCATTGCAGTTGAGCCTCGCGTAGCGAGGCGAGCCTTTACGTTCAACCGTAGCACTTTGGCAATGAGCGCCGCACTGAGCACTTTTACGAGATAAGCGGGGGAACAAAAACAATAAAAAAAACACTAAATACACACAAAAAAAAAAAAAAAAAAAGGTCACTTACAGCATGGGGAACCAGGCAGGACGTCTGGGAGTGAGTTGGAACTCCAATTTACATCGATTTAGACGAGTTACAAAGATCGAAAATCGGCTAAGCGAGAAAAAAATGGCCGGCGAAAAAAATTTAAACGAGGCTATACTACTACGAACTGCGTAAAACACAGCCACAGACGTATGTGCTTTTTAAACGAGGCTATACTACTACGAACTGCGTAAAACACAGCCACAGACGTATGTGCTTGAAAAACAACGAGACAAAGGATGCGGATTAACCGCGCAATGAGTAAAAAGACAGTAGCGAGTACATTTTACGAAACGCAATTACAGATTTACGCATTAACACAGATTTAACGCCTTTGTCTCGCGCAACATCGGATTTCACGCCTAAAACAACGCATTTGATGAAATATAAGTTAAAAGTTAACAAAATAAAAAGTTAAAAAAAAAATGTGTATTTATTTTAAGAAAAAAAAAAGGGACAAATGTAGCGTCATGTTGTGTGGTAAACAAATTTCACAACATTTAATATTTATTGACCATCATTTTACCGTTTTACCATATTTACTGTTAAACCGTAGTACTTTAGCGGGCTTAGCGATGAGCGCCGCAGGCGATCATCTCCCGGCGAGCCGTTAAACCGTAGTACTTTGGCAATGAGCGCCGAAGAAAAAATGGTGGCCGAACTAAACGAAAACGAGGCTACAACACGTACCGATAATCCGCTAAGACGCATACCACACATTACCCACCATTAAACTACGTACGGATGATCCGCTAAGATGCATACCACACATTATCCGCCATTTTAGGATAATGCGGAAGTACACAGCTTCGTTAACGGTTTCGGCTAGCGCACGCACACGTTCATCACGCTTACACAGCACCTCCACACCACTAATGCTGCAGCAACATCAACACAGATTGATTGCCAGCTCTTCAACACAATGCATAAAAATACATATATTAATTTATTAATTTGTATTATATATTTCAATAGTACATACAAAACAACATTAGCTACATTACAATTCCATATGTATATTAATAACTAAACAACTTTCCAAACATATACATCTCATTGCCGTCATTTTTTGACGGGCAATACGCTAGTAGTAAATAAATAGTACATCTGTGTTCACATTTGAATGTCTAAAACAAGTTTAAAAACCTGCTTCCAGCTCAGAATTCCAAGAAAAAAAGTTATTACTCTGCATTCTGGGAAGCTGAGCCGGGACATGCAAATGTGCCCACAAATGTCAGCATATATGTATAAAGAAAGAGGACAGTGTGTCTGCAGTACACAGTATAGAGGTGTTTATTCTTTAGCATACGTGAGAGAGACCTGGGATGAGTCTATTCTGCAGTACATGCATGTGTCTCTTCTATGCAAGGTCTGTTTGCAATAAACTTACCTTCATTCATGATCTCTTCATTTCCAACTCCCTCAATTTACTGGCTATCACGGAAACCTGGCTCACTCCATCTGACTCTGCCTCCCCTGCTGCACTCTCTTATGGTGGTCTACACTTCAGCCACACTCCTAGACCTGAGAACAAACAAGGTGGAGGTGTGGGCATACTGCTATCCTCTCGCTGCACTTTTCGCTGCATACCCCCTGTTCCCTCCCTTCAATTCTCATCTTTTGAAGTCCACACTATCCGCATCTTCTCTCCCATCCCTCTGCGAGTAGCTGTGATCTATCGCCCGCCTGGATCACCCTCTCAATTTCTGGACAACTTTGCCGCCTGGCTCCCTCACTTTCTCTCCTCCAATATACCTTCACTCATTCTTGGCGATTTCAACATTGCCACTGACACACCCACCTCCCCAACAACTGCAAAATTACTTGCACTCACCTCTTCCCTTGGCCTCTCACAATGGACAGATTCCGCAACTCATAGTGGTGGACACTCTATTGACCTTATTTTTACTAATCTCTGCACTATCTCCAACCTTGACATCTCCTCACTTCCCCTATCTGACCACCACCTGCTAACTTGCAACCTCACCTCATCCTCCGCTCACCGCCCTTCTTCAAATCCTGCCATCAGAACACGCAGAAACCTGCAAGCACTCAACCCACAACAATTTTCAAATGTATTAACACCCCTTCTCAGCCCCCTCACCACCCTTGCCTGCCCTGACGTCGCCACTTCACAATACAACACTACTCTAACCTCCACCCTTGACTCTCTTGCCCCCATAATCACAAGCAAACGCCCTCGCTCTCACCCACAACCATGGCACACCACACAAACACGCTATCTACAGAGATGCTCACGCACTGCAGAACGATTATGGAGGAAATCTCGCACTTCAGCAGACTTTCTCCACTACAAGTTTACCTTGCGCTCCTACTTCTCTGCCCTCAATCTTGCCAAACAACACTACTTCTCATCACTAATATCAAACCTGTCCTCCAACCCTAAACGTTTATTTGCTACATTCAACACCCTCCTCCGCCCACCCCCACCTCCTGCCCCTTCCTCTCTCACTGCTGATGACTTTGCCAGCCATTTTAAAAATAAAATCGATACCATCCGAAATGAGCTCTCCTCCCAGCTTGGCCCTACCCCACCACCCTCTCCCCAAACCGACAACACCCAGCCCTTACCCTTCCGCAATCCCACCTCCACTATGGACTCCTTTGACCCTGTAACCGAGGATGAAGTATCTACTTTACTATCAACCTCTCACCTTACCACATGTCCTCATGATCCTATTCCATCACAGCTAATCCCTCCCCTATCCACCACACTTATCCCAGCTCTCACACATCTATTCAACCTCTCCCTAAACACTGGCAAGTTTCCATCCTCCTTAAAACATGCCACAGTTACACCCATTCTCAAGAAGCCCTCTTCTGACCCAGCTTCTGCCTCCAACTATCGCCCTATCTCACTACTTCCCCTTGCGTCTAAACTCCTTGAGCGGCTTGTTTACAATCGCCTCACTCAATTTATTTCCTCCAATTCCCTACTTGACCCCTTCCAATCTGGCTTCCGGTCCCAACACTCTACAGAAATAGCCCTTACAAAAGTCACTAATGACTTGCTAACCGCCAAATCAAAGGGTTACTACTCTATTCTAATTCTCCTGGATCTCTCTGCTGCCTTCGATACAGTTGACCACCCTCTTCTAATCCAAACGCTCCGCTCTTTTGGCATCCAGGACACAGCTCTTTCATGGTTCACATCCTATCTAAAAGATCGTACATTTAGTGTCTCCTTCTCTGGCACCTCTTCTTCACCTCTCCCTCTGTCTGTTGGCGTTCCCCAAGGTTCTGTCCTAGGCCCCCTCCTCTTCTCCATCTACACCTCCTCCCTTGGCACCCTTATAAAATCCTTTGGATTTCAGTATCATCTCTATGCAGATGATACTCAAATCTACCTCTCTGCACCCGATCTATCCCCCTCTCTTTTAGCTCAAGTTTCCAACTGCCTCTCTAGCATATCCTCCTGGATGTCCACCCGTCAACTCAAACTCAACATGTCTAAAACTGAACTTCTAATCTTTCCACCCTCTACTACAGCTTCCACACCTCAAATATCTCTCACTGTTGACAACACCATCATCGCCCCTACCTCCCAGGCCCGTTGTCTTGGGGTTCTACTGGATCCCGCCCTCTCTTTTATTCCTCACATCCAAGCAATAACAAAATCATGTCAGTTTCACCTAAAAAACATCTCCAAAATTCGTCATTATCTTACAGAAGACACAGCTAAAATTCTAATTCGCTCTCTCATCATCTCTCGACTCGACTACTGCAATTCCCTCCTTGCTGGCCTCCCCATCTCTCGTCTGTCTCCCCTCCAATCCATAATGAACGCCTCCGCTAGACTCATCTTCAATACCAAACGATCAGTGTCGGCAGCCCCTCTCTGTCAATCACTCCACTGGCTTCCCATAGCTTCCCGAATCAAATTTAAAATCATGACCCTAACACATAAAGCCCTCAACAACAGTGCACCCCCTTATATCTCTGCTCTTGTTTCAAAATACTCTCCCAACCGGCCCCTTCGTTCTGCTAACGACCTTCTTCTTTCCTCCTCTCTCATCACCTCCTCTCACTCCCGTCTTCAAGACTTTTCTCGTGCTTCCCCATCCATTTGGAACTCCTTGCCCCGCTCCATTAGATTATCTTCCTGCCTCAAAACCTTTAAGAAATTATTAAAAACACACCTGTTTAAAAAATCTTATCATCTTCAGCCTTAACATGTACAACTGAACATTCCACAGCTTAATAACACTCACACCCACAATCTACAGTACAACACACAGACCCCTCCACTGAACCAATTGCTTTCAATTGTATTTGTCACCCTCTTGTATCACACCTAAACCCTTAGATTGTAAGTTTGCGAGTTTTCAATCTTGTGTCAGGCCTTGGAAACAAGCTCTATGTACATTTGATTTTATGCTCGAAAACAGGGCCCTCCATTCTTTACAAGGTGTTTAATTTGTTTTCTGCTATGTACTCAACCCCTGTACAGCGCTACGGAATATGTTGGCGCGATATAAATAAAGATAATAATAATAATATGTGTATAAGACAAGTGTTGGACTGTATATATTTCTACAACGCATACTCATAGCTCAAGTATCTGACTTCACGGCAAATAGTGAGTCAAACTATTTTTGTTTTTTGTAGTACTTAATAGAAAAACAATAAAACACAAATATTATATATTCCATATAACCTATGATTGTTCTGGTATACAGCTTACATCTATCTTCTTTCTCTAAAAATCACTATCCCAACAGTGTCCCATGTCTAACTCTTCCTACCAGCATTTTAGCCTATGCAAACCTCATGACGTTTCTCAGCTACCCTATCATTGATATTATTTATCTGTCTAATTTACTCACTATTAGCTCCACACTGAAATAGAGCTCCCCCTTGTACCAATGTCTCCTCCCTCCCTATCTAATCTTTGCATTGTTGATGCATCTGACTTCAAAATCAATGACAGAAAAATAGACTTATCAATAAAGATCCTTACTTGGACCTCATCATGACAGTATACTCTGTCCAATTCTGAGAACCATATCACTAAAAGGTTATTAATGGATTAAAAAACAATTAAAATGGTGCATGGTCTACAACACAGTGCTTATAAGGACAGACTTCATGACCTGAATATATATATTACTTTGACAAGTGGCTCTCAAACACCTGTCCTAGGACCAATGCCAGTCCCTATAACATTATCTGTTGGATATCTGAAAGAAAAATTAATGAGGTGAACCCAACACTTTAAATATATCACTACCATTAGTTGTAGTTACAGGTAGTATATTAATGAATTAATCTACAGATAAAATGTACTCTACTTAAACCAGTGAAAAATAATGTAGTGCGTCACAGGTAGCGTTACTGTCTTCAAAATGTTCTGGATATTAAAGACAGTCCTTATATGCTTTGAAAAGTAATTAGCTGGATCCCAAATCAAAAGGTCGAGAGTCACTTGATTAGATGGCAGATGAGGGAGGGGTGACATTATAGACACCATTAATTGTATTAAAGTATTTACTACAGTTCCGAAGGGAAGAATCTTTTAGAAAAATAGGAATACAAAAACAAGAGGTAATTATTTGAAATGATAAGAACATAGAAGGTTTAGTAGGAATGTGTGTAATTACTGTTTTAACACAATTGGGAAAGTTAAAGGGAACAGATTTTCAGCAGAAATGGTAGGGACAGATGCATAAAAAAATCCAGGCTATTCTGATGAAGATTTTTTGGCACATAGAATATGCAAATTAGACAGATTGTTTGGTGCTTATCTAATACCAAAATATATGTTTCTATTTTTCAAAGGGGTTAATGCTATTTTTTACATTTAAACATTAATTTTAAATATAAAAGATAGTCCTATGTATATAAAGTGTAACTGAATATAGACACATATGGAAATGATATACAGGTACTATATATTTAATAAACTCCAGTTTTCGCAGAAATCTCTTTAAAACATTGGTTTTGATAAATGTAAAAAATATCTCATGTTGAAACCAATACTGAACCTCTTAGCCATCCTACTATCCTTCAAAATGTCTTGTTGAATTATGTTTCCACTGTTTCTTTGGCCTCTGACCTATACAGATACTGTACGAGACAGCTATCACCTTCTGTTGTAGTGTTTGGTGAAGGCCGAAGGTTGACAAGTGGTAGTGACCAGCAGTTGTGCCTCTTGATGAAAGCCAATACCCATTTGAATTCCAGTAAATGCCCTTGTGATATTACAGCACAGCTTGCTCAAATTCCATGCCAGCATCTCATTAAGGCCAGGCTAAGCTTGGCTGAGCAAGGCTGGAAGGGAACCACTCTGCAAACTTTTGAACCTTAAAAATGATAATCTGTAGGAAGCCGTGGACATTGAGGAAATACAGTGCACTCCTTGCAATTTTTGTCTAATTTACATTATGGCTGCTCTGCTACAAGCAGCTGGGGATGTATGTGGGCGGAGATGTCACATTACATTTCCTAGCTGGTTTTGAAGTTAACAAAAAGTGGTTTGTGGAGCAAGGCTTTAAGGTAGCAAGGTTTAAGGTAGCGTGGAGCCCGATTGTGGAGTGTAGGTTTCTCAAATCTCTGCCCTTTTAGCAAAATAAAAAGCCAGTGAAGCTGCTTGTCAGCACCTGGTCTTGCATATATATATATATGCCAACCACACAGAGTGTAGCAGCATCAGACACATGACTTTTACAATCCTACCAGATCATTCCAAAATATTTATCCCTTTAAAATGAACTCAAATCATATATAAGCAGCAGTTTTCATTTTTAAAGAATATAAGATTTCACGTTTTAGAAATATGTATTTCCAAAGTCACAAACTTGAACTTATTGTATTGTCTCCTTACTATCTCCCCTATATCTCACAGGAATACTCTGACATTAAGATTATGTTTTCTTTGTTTCTATGCCAATTTTCTTCCCAACTTTTGAAACTATGGAATCCTCATTACCTTCACCTCTCATGTCTTCTCTTCCTGTCTCATTGGCTCTATCTGATTTATGGACTACCTCATTTACTCTCTTTCATAGGACTCCTGACTCTTAGTACAAGAAAGAGGTAGCTTCTATTAAATATTCCAACAGGGCTCCAGACATTGAGTATTTCACCTAGGTGTTTCACAGGTATAGAGTTTTTTCTAGGCTAGATTCCACTTTATCCACTTTATGTATTCTTCTATTCTCCTCAGTGTACTCCCCTCCCCTTCTTCCCTTCATTGCCCTCTATATCCACCTAAATCTTTATCTCCTCATTACACTTGTACCTTCCTCATCCTCTCTTCTATTCCATTCTATTCACTCTCCATGTTTCTTTATTTCTTCCTTCCAATAGCACTTTGTCTTCCTAGTTCTCCCTCTTTTTATGTGATTGTACTCTCTATATTTCTTCCCCTCTTTCCCCATTTCCTCAGCTTTCTCCCCTCTTTTCCTCTTCTCTTCCATTAAACTAACTTTGACCTTTCCTTGGTTTCCCTTTTCACTCCCCCTCTAGATTTACCCTCTTCCTTCCTTTTCATTCTCCCCCCCCCCCCCATTTCTCATCTATTTCATTTTCTACCCTTTACCTCTTACCCATCTCCATTATCCATTTCCTGATTTCTCTTATAATTTGTGCTCACTTTCTTGTATACAAAACCTTGGTATTCTCGCTGTAAGGACAGGCCTGGCGCCTGTTATTTGTATAGGCTTCAGTGACATGAACATACAAGTTTGTGAGTGTTCCTAGTCTTTTTATGTGTACTTGTTATGTAGATAATACATTATTTGCTCCATGCAGGCTCTCTGCTCTTGTACCCAAATAACGTAATTGATTCTAAGACATATGTTGGGAGCAATGAGTCAATTTTCTACTTGACTATAGTTTTCACTCATTAATTCCAAGTTTGAACCTTCTTTTAGACTGCAACACATTTGGTTTGGATTGAACAAATATTCAGTGACATTAAGGACATAGGTTTCATCCAATCATTATGAATACTATATCATATGTATCCCTCAAGGCTTTGAGATGGATTTCAGCAGTGTCTCAAATATATCCAACTGGTTTATACTTTCATGCTGAACAAAGAGACTGCTTTGCCACACTAAGGTAATACTGACACATTATAATAATACAGCAGACATATTTTAAGAAATAAAAGCACAAACTAGTTGTGCTCAAAATTGTTTAGTTCATGGTATATAGTAAGCAAACAATAGCAAGTCACAAGCACAAAATTACCTCTTATGGCAGAACAATACTGTACCATGAGCTTCCAATAGGACATCACATATATAGTTGCCAGCAAGCGGGTTGTTGTTAACGCTTGCAGGCTCACGTAGCGAGCCCGCCGCAACTGCGGCCCTCGCGAAGCAAGGACCGCAGTTGCTGGCAAGGAGCGCCAAAGGCGCTCCTTGCACTGATGGAGATGACCACCATAGCCCCTCATCCACACGTCCCCCTACAACTTTCGGACCGCAAATACGGACCCTCACAAGCGGCTCTTGGAAAAATAAACCTTAAGCACGCAATGACTAACTACGGGCTTACACAAAAATATACATTACGGACTCGCAAAAATAAGACCTTAACGGACAAAACACAAACAGCGGCAAACATTAAATAACACACAAATACACATAAAAATAAAAAAATTAAATTACCCACACCAAGGGGGAACACCCAGGACCTCTGCAACACTGCTCAAACCTCGAATTCTGTCAAATTTACAAAGTTTAGCAACTCGAAAATCTCCTAAGCAAGAGAAAAAATGTCTGCCCAAAAAAACGAAAACGAGGCTACACGACCCCTAAAGCCACTAAATCCCACAAAGCAAATACGGCTTTTACAAAAACACGTACGACCTACAACATACACTATTAGCAAGGACACTTCATCATACAAACCCGCTTACCACATACACAATCGCCGCCATTTTACAACACTAACTTACCGAATGCGGAAGTACACAGCTACACTAACGGCTTTCCTCGCGCACGCTGCCTATTTACACTGCACACTTCACACATTGCTGACACTTACACCTCAGCGCCACAACACTAGAAAGCTACATTGTATGCTGCACGAACATGAAAACAGATTGTCAGCTCTTCAGTACAATGCTTCCTGCATGTATTACTTACAAATAGATAAGTATATTAATTCACAAAATACATATACACAAAAAACTAAAAAAAAACAATAAACGCAATAAACGCAAAAGACATTCACTGTGCGCCTCACAACGAGCGCCAACACTGCTCATAACACACAAACTACACAGCCCTGCAATAAGCACAAAAATGACAGCAAAAGTGCCTCTTACAAAAAAATACAACAACCAAGAGGCTCGCAATGAGTGCCACCAAAGGCGCTCACCGCGAGCCTCGCAATCAGCGCCGAGATCTCACACCACCATAAAAAATTATGTCTGCCCCAAACAACATTCCTTGACTTACAATTCTATTGCTGTAATTTTTTGACGGGCAATTCGCTAGTATATATATAACAAAGAAACTCTTAAGAATGGGTAAGGTTCATTATAAATCAAACAAAATGATGAATATTAAAATAATGTATTTCATCACATAAACAAAACTGAATCAAGGATTCAAAATTACCACAACTTACCACAAACACAAGACTATGGCTCTTTTTATCTAAACCTTACTGCTTGGAGCCTTCTAAACAAACCATAATGTTGAGCTACCTCTGATGCATTTATGTTAGATCTGAGAAGAAAAGATGGTCTGTTTATGTCACAAACATCTTTATGATAACTGTTATGTTTAATATTTATTTTAAATTGACATGGTGATCATTCCACATCAATTCAACGAGGTCATGTCACCCTCCGTCTCGGATTTTGATGAAACTTGGTGCACACCCTTATCTTATGATTGAAAGTAACCCCCTTATATTTTTTCCCTATATCTTAAACGGTTTTAATTTTATAGCACTTTAAAGTTTCATTAAATCTGCGTTGTCGGTTCTTCTTGAGACTCTCTGCACAAGATGCCCTTGCGTACATTTTATTTTTATTTTTTTTGCAATATAATGGAATTTTACCTTTTTCATTTTTTTGTCACAGAAATAAAAAAATGTTTTTGGAGTATTAATCTGCTTGTCAAGGGGTCTCTAAAGGCTCTCTTTTCTAGCTAGACGTTTTTTTGTTCCACCAATACCGTCAAACAACTTTGTTTCATTAATTGTTTATATTACAGCTATGGTTTGTAGGAAAGTTGTACAAAATGGATACCCAGTAGCCATTTTTTCCCACAATGTGAGTGCTGGGGTATTTTTTTCTGAAATCCTCAACATTTTATTGAGCACTGTGTAAAATTTCAAAGAGATCATTGGTTATCGTGAAAAAAGAAAAATGTACGCAACGGTATCTTGTGCCGAGAGTCTCAAGTGGAACAGACAACGCAGATTTAATGAAACTTTGAAGTGCTATAAAATTAAAACCGTTTGAGATAGAGGGAAAACATTTAAGGGTGTTTCTTTCAACCATAAGGTAAGGGTGTACACCAAGTTTCATCAAAATCCGAGACGGAGGGTGACAAAACCCTTGTTTTTGCATTGATTTGATGTGGAATGACCCATGGGAAAGTTATCTTTTAATCTTTATTGATAACCAGCAATTATTTTATTAAATATAGCCTTTTCTCTTTTATGAGACAAGAGATAATACAAGATACATTTTTACGTGTCAATCATGCTTTCTGGTCCATTCACGAAACCAAGAATTATATCCCATTTTAATCGGGTGACTATTGCCCCCTGGGTCTCTGAATGTATTTTTTGGGTGTAAAGCTACATATAACTGAGCATGCTCCGAATCCAGGGAGTAACTACACTTATTACCTATACATATACATGCCACAGGGTGCTGAGTAAAGCAGGAAGTGAAGAGACCGTGCCACTGACCATGGGAGCATCCGTTCTCTCAATATTTTAGTACCTCTAACCTATTCTAACCTGAATACATAACCATAACCCTAAACAAACTATACACTTCATATAAACAATTCAACTTGAGGGGACCCTATGCCCCAGGATACCTTATGAGCAAACCCTGATGCCCACACCTCACTGTGGGCAAGCACCTTTCACCAACCAGCTGTGACAAGACCACCATACTAAATATTCTGCTGATGATTCAAGGAGGCATAACTGCTGTACCAGGGTAGAACAGGGAAGGGTGGGAGAGGAGATGTGAAGGTGATAAGAACAAAAGAGAACTGTTGAATAAAGCTGTTACATAACCATCCCTCCCCCTTTAAAACCAACCCCTTATATTAACCCCTTACACAACCAATTGGCAGACAACAAAAACGTCCCATCGTATTACTAGTCCCATTACCATAACTATGTACGTCCATGGGATTCCTTTCTTCAATCTCCTATTTTCTCATCTCTCCCACTATTATTACATTTTTCTCATAATCTGTTTTTACTGGCAGTAGAGATAGATGGCCCAAATTGTTTCCTATTCATGTACTTTTTCTCTCCGATGATGATTTCTTCCCATGACCACCTGTACCCTCAGTTTGTTCATTCCTGATAGAACAGTGCTAGAAATCTTGATCACTTGAAGGAGTCCTGAAAATGGTCACAAATTACCATTAGACCTTAACTGGACCCACATCAAAACATTTGAAACCCATTGTAATAAATTGTATATGTGGATATAGAAGAATATAGATTACATCCAATATTTCCCTGAATGACTTTCCTGTTTCAGAAATGTCTGTTTCTGATTGCATATAGATATATGAGGCACTTTTTCCTGACAAACCTGCATATATGGCAAGTTTTGTTGCTAATATTACGTTTTTGAACGGATGCTATCTGGCAACTTTTAATATGTAGGGTAAAAAAGTCACAAACCCATAATCCACTGACAAAACCAATAATTGTATCTTGGAATCTGATGTCTCATACTTGGTTTCAAATTTGGCCCTTCCCCAATGGCCGATCTGTTTCAGTACCTTGCTGTATAGTCATAATTGGGGCCTTTAATTTGAGACACACAAGCTTCAGACAGATATGTACAAAAATTACTGCTGTCATCATTCCTTTAAAGGACAACTGTAGTTTAAGAAAGACGTCAAGTGTTCATGATGTATGTAACAAATTAACAACAAGAGATGTACCGTATTTTTCGCCATATAAGACGCACCTGAACATAATACATTTCACACACATATACACACCTACATCACACACAAATATATATATATATATATATATATATATATATATATACATACACCACACACACACATTTGGAGCATTTGGGAGCCTCCAGGAGCTCTTGACCCTCTCTGACCCTCCTGATCCCCCCTGCCCCTCTTGATCCTCCCCTGTCTTCTCTTGATTCTCCCCTCTGCCCATCCATGATCATCCCTTGGCCCATCTTGATCTCACCCCATCACGCAGCACTTCCTACCAGCACTCCTCCTGTACTGCAGCCTTCCCTTGCGTCGCGTGTGTGATGTCACTAAGATACGCCGGCAGAAGAGATGCAGTTCAGAGGCATGCTGCTGGTGCCGTAGGAAGCGCCAATGGGGGGTGGATCAAGAGTGGGGATCTAAAGGGGGCCAAGGGAAGGATCAGAGGGGTCGAAGGGGAGAATCAGGAAGGGGAGAGGATCAAGAAGGACAGAAAGAGGACTGCGAGCAAGTACAACACAAAGTTAGGGTCAGTTTTAATGCAGGCAAAATGTGTATTTGTCGTATAAGACGCACCAACTCCCCCCCACCAGTTTTGGGAAAGAAAAAGTGCGTTTTATACGGCGAAAAATACGGTATGTCATGATCATAAAATGATTTTGTAGTGATAACCTAAGGTGCTGCTTGTATATAGATAGATGCTAACATGCTAGTTATGCTTCCTGTTCAGTGCATGAGGTAGGGATAGTGCAGAAAATTTAGGAGTTGCACTTTTGAGTCTGAGCACGTGTGGGGCATAGGTGGTCATATGCTAAAAACTGATTCACAAATCCCCCTCAACTACCTATACCCATTGCACTGTTTCTATGCACTTGAGAGTTATAGGTCAGAAACACAATATGGCAATCTTTGCATTCAAGTAGAATATGTGGGGAAATTTTTTTTTCCTCGAAAATGCATTTATTTTCTCGTCTTACACAGCTGCTAATGTTGTATCATTTGTTACCTACTTCACAAATGTGAAGCTTTCCTACACTAATATATATGAGATATGTATATCATAAAACTATATGCTCTTTGCTTTTCTGTTCTGTTAATTCATTTGAAACATGTCTTACTTAATGTTATTTTCATGCGAAACAATAAACTTATAGTTTAAAAAAAACATTTTCTCAGTGCATGTAATAAAATGTTTCCGTCCCTATGCGTTTAAAAGCTTCCTGGTATTGGCTGTTAAGTGAATCTGACATTAATTAAAAAACAAATCCGGTCAAAATTAACACAACCTGTACACCTGTAGCACATGTATATGCAATTATCCTTTACTGTGTGGTTTTCCATTTTGTCTGCTGCTGTGTGTTACTTTCTCAGGTGAGTGTATCCATGTGAAATAATAAGCTTCCTTTTAGACATGTTGACACTGGCAGTTGTAACTGCCATATTGCAATTAATGTCAATTTTTTAAAGTCTCCTCCCATCTCAGGTAGCTTATCTACTGAAGCTAAAATGGCTGATATTCTGAAGCATATATGTGTATAAAAAGTAATAAATTAGAGGCTGTTATTTTTTTTAATGTTTTAAAACCATGCTGGATATTTTCATGTGTAGTTCTTCATAATAGTACATTTTAAAAATATGACCACAGTAGCCCAAAACTTCATAGACAACTTAGTTAATTAATCAATTATTTATTTATGTATTTATTTTCTTTTAAAGTCATCCATTATACCTTATACATTGTCTTACTGCTTCAATGCAAGGTATTGGTTCCACCTCAGCACTATGCTGAGCATTTTCCATAATCAGCCTTCAAATGTGGTCACCTTGAATTACATGACAAAGGGCTGTTCTAACACCCTTTTGAACTAGAAGGCCTGTATTAAATTGAAAGCATGTTTTAAACTGAAGGGCTGTATAAAAAAGAGGGCCTGTCATAAATTGAAGGCCTATATTAAACTGAAGGTCTATACAAAATTGAAGGCCTCTATTAAACTGAAGGGCTGCATTAACCTTTTATGCAAGTCTCTATTATTTAATGAATTGAGGGCTTACTTTAATTGAAGGCTTCTTTTAGATCCAGGACATCCATTAAGTATAGTCTATATTATATATAATGCCTGAACTAAATTGAAGGCCTGTGGTAAATCAAAGGCTTTTATTAAACTGAAGTCTTTTTGGGCCTCTGTTAATCTTGTAACTTAAATGACTGTACTAGATCTGAAATTGGATTGTCATTGCTATTAAATTGCAAGAATTTGTTGAAATGATAAAACACAAAACAAATCAAAATAATCAA
This sequence comes from Discoglossus pictus, assembly GCA_027410445.1. NCBI lineage: Eukaryota > Metazoa > Chordata > Amphibia > Anura > Alytidae > Discoglossus > Discoglossus pictus. The sequence goes on from CM050167.1 coordinate 77,693,774, forward strand.
TAAGACAATACAACTATGTGCAAAAAAAATCTGACTATTCTTTGTGAAAATTCAGTGTTATATTGACTTGTTGGATAAGGTAGTGTTTTGAAAACATTATTAAGTAGAATTCCAGGGTTCTATTTTTATAATTAGAATATAAAAAAATATTCAAAATTATTTCTCTCTCTGGAAAATGTTGTGGGTCCTGGAAAGGGACTGTGTGGTTCTTCAGTGTTTTGACTTATTGTGATTTTGGACCCTAATTATTTAGAGGTTGTAAAGTATTTGTGCAATTCCATGGAAGTTCACAATTTTCAGGTACTGATTTGAAACCCAAAAAGGATGCTGTAATTGAATATGATTTGGAAATGAATGGAAAGAGATTGTATGCGTATATTATTGATATATGAATTGCTACTTTATTAAAGGTATATATAATTTTCCTAGGTTTCAAGTGTTTGGTAAGAAACAGGCAGTGATTATCAGAACAATATGTTTTATATAGATAAGATCAGTGTACTTACAAAGTTATAGGCAGGAAAGTAAATTCCAGCTTTGCACACCCAAAGGAAGCTTACATAACCAAGTAAGCAGAGGAGATGCAGCTAGGTATGCAGCTTGACCTTTCAAACAAAGTACCAGCTGCAGAATGGAATCGCATGGTTGGGTGGGGTCTGAGTTCACAACTGAATCAGAGCACAAGGATATATAGAGAAAGAGACTACATATCCCAGACTGCTTTACAACACAGCAACCCCAGGGTATGATACAAATGTATCTGCTTTCTCCTGATTGGCCAAAACAAATTATGAATGTTATGCTAATCTTAGCAGGGATTTTTAGGGGTGTCAACTAACAAAAGCTGCAGTTTGAAGGGATGTAGCAAACATCAGGCTGAGTTTGTAAAAGTTTATTTTGGTATTTTTTCATGCAAAAAATGTTTTTATACACTACCGATTCTCCTCTATAAGATGCATTCATACTCCAGGAAACTTAGATATGCCTTTAACACTTTCAGTTATCTGATTATCTGGCCAGCCATCTAGCTTCTTCTTCAGCGTTCTATAATGATCTTCTTACGTGCTGAATAAAAAAGCTTGGCATATTATTATTATTATTATTATTGTCTTTATTTATATCGCGCCAACATATTCCGTAGCGCTGTACAGGGGTTTAGTACATGGCAAAAAACAAACTTAACAACTTATAAAGAATGGAGGGCCCTGTTTTTGAGCATATAATCAAATGCACATAGTGCTTGTTTCCAAGACACAGACACACACTTGAAAACTCGCAAACTTACAATCTAAGGGTGTATTCAAACTTAAAAATGTTTTGCTTTACTGTGATGCTGAAATCTCAGAGTTATTATTTTTACCCGTTATTTGTAACGCGCCATCATATTCTGTAGCGCTATACAAGGGTTGAGTACAAAGGAAAACACAATATTAACAAATTGCAAAAATGAAGGGCCCTGCCTTTGAGTTGGGATATTATAGAATATTGAACAGAAAACTAGATCACCACAGATAAATGATTAAAGTATTAAAATGCCTATAGGAATTATTATATACATAAAGTCTTTTAATAGACTACAGGCTTTTAGGTGATAGCAGTGTCCTTTCAAGTTAGTGTCTTTGTTAAACCAAGGCCTTTATTAAATCAAAGGCCTATATTAAATAAAAAGTCAGTATTAAATTGGAGGCCTACAGTAAATTTAATCGGAGGCCTGAAGACCTTTTTTGAAATTGAAGACCTTTATTATATTGAAGGCCTGCATTAAATCGAAAGCCGCCATTAAATCGAAGGCCTGAATTCAATTGAAGACCAGTATTAAACCGAAGGCCTGCATTAAATCGAAGGCCTGTTCTCTTTTCTGCCTGTAAGAGTGTTCTCATCCGCAGGGTTATTTTGTCCTTGGAAAAACAAACCGAGTAGGGAAAAAAAAAAAAAAAGAAAAATGACTGATTTGAGTCTGGTAGATTTATGAAGTTCTAGGCCTGCTGTTATTCTGCAGTCAGCGAAAGATAAACACTGCCAAAACTGTGTAGGTTTCAAAACCTGCCCGCAAGCAGAAATTCTTCAGTTATTGAAACTCATTTATCATTTTAAATACATATGCAGTGCCGTGTTTCTGAACTCATAAACATTTTCGACTAAACTAAACCAAACTACGTCTCTTTCAGCAGTAATTTATATTTAACTTTTTCCATATGCGGCCTGTCGTTTAATGTCATTTCCGGAACAACAAGGAAAGCTAAAGAGGAATATAACATGTTTTGGCCTGCTGTATGAAGGGCTGGCAGTGGGAGAAATCTATCTTGTGCAGCCAATGCTCATTAATCATTGGGACTGCAGACCTGCCAACTCCTTTCAAGATCTTTCAAGAAGTGTTTTCACCGAAAATAGAGCGGTCCTGCTTTCTCAGTCATCAATCTATGTATTATAGTTTGTTTCAGGCAGCTGTGACAGACAAGGGTTTTCTGTTCAAGGGGTACTGACTTCCACAGGCTGTCATATCATATGCTTGATCAACTCTGACAGCTTCATTTGTACCTACAGAATAGATAAAAGGCCAGTTCATTGGAACAAATGGAGGGAGAGAAGTAGAGAGAGAGAGAGAAGTAGAGGGGGCGAAAAAATGAGGGGGAGATCTCTGCTCAGAACTGCAGGCTTGGATCCAGAGGTGGAGAACAGAGACAGAGAACGGGGTCTGTTTTGGGTTAAGGAATGACGGCCGGACATGATAAATTGTGTCCTTAACGGGGTGATTATGGGATAAAAAACAGACACATTCTCCCCATATTGTTCTCCCCAGCTGTGTCCCCTGCAAGCCACAGATATGCTTTTAACGTAGTTATAATCATAATAAAAATGTTTTATTTACATACTGTGTTACTCATTACTGGAACTGAGTAATATTTCATTTAACAAACAAGCGGGGGATTTATCTATTCATAAAATATTTTACCAAGGCATAAAAATAAATTCTGGCATGCCCTTGGGGAGTTACATATTTGTTTGTTTGTTCATTTAGATCTCGCTGTCTCGGGTAAGTGCTGTTCATTTATTAAGAGACCGCAGTGTATTCTAGCCCAGAGAACTGACAATCACATTACTGATATATTATTACACACAATCGGGATCTACGCTTCTGTAGCGTCTTTCAGACGGGCTTTAACCTCATCAAAAGTTTGAATTAGTCACAGATCTGGTTTAAAGAGAAGCTGCCATTTTGATTTATCCAATTTATGAGAAATTTGACTCTAATTTCACTTCTCTTATCTGCAGTGATTGACGTTGCTGACATAATTAGCAATAGGCTATTAAGATCAGAGCAGATATATTTATTTACAATTACATAGATGGTGTCCATTTTAACATAGACATCTAAATATTTTAGGAAAAATATATTTTTATATTTAAAAAAAACATTTTTTTTTATCTTTTCAATAATAATAATATGCAAACAAAACCTTTTTTATTTGGTTTGTGCAGTTATACTTTACTTCATTTTCTTTTCTGAGGAATTTCTACGGTCTCATGACCGCATGTGCTTGTAAACTAATGAGCTTTCTTTACTAGTCCTGTTGAAAACACTGGCAGTTGTAGATGCTACATTCTTATTGTGCCGATAAAATCTTTCTTTGCATGGAAAGTTTCTTCTTCCAACTGAAAGTTTATTGGCAGAAAACAAAATGGTGGGTATAAATGCTTATAAAATGTAATAATTTACATTTAGCAACTGGAATTGTGCATTGAACCAAAACAATATTTATAATGGAGTTGCATTAAGTCATCCCTCTCCGTACAGTTTCTAAAACGTATTCAGTAATTTAAGAGTTTTAATGCATTACTCTTAAATTGGAATATTTTACACTGAACAATACTTGCAATTTTACAAGGAACAAAACAGGTGAATTAACGCCTCGTTGTCTACCTATGGAGCCGCGCTGACCTGCTTGTACACAATAAGGGAAGTGTATTGATTGAATGTGTCTAGCAGAAGTGCACAAGGGCATATCAAATCGACCTTCACTCTCCTTGTCATGGGAGCCATTACAGATGGATTAAATATTCTGCATCTGTACTTGCATATACATTTGTATGCTAGGATGTATATGTACGTGTATGCACTTATTTCAAAAATACACATTTCGTTTAGTACATAAAATATTTTTTTATGCATATTTCCAAAATGTGAAAGGTTTATCGCCGCAAACAGCTATGCTTTACTTTTTTGAATGTTTTGGCATGAAACAAAATGTCTGCCTATAGTGCATGTCTATTCTCTCTGGCTCTTTTTTTTACTAATACTAGGTAACATATTATGGATATGGATACCATCTCCGGCCCGGGCAGGCACGTGCAAGCCCACTGATTTTACGATGAGTGTAGGGCAGCTGTGCACTGTTATCTACCAAGTGACTGATTTATATCCAGTTCCAAAATAGCACCAAAGCAAAACGTTCTCATGTACCAATCATTTTTTTGACATTTGCCCTCTGTTTAGTGTTATTTGCCTCACAGACATGAGGAATTTAAATAAATGTAATGATTTAAAATGGCTTTTTTGCATTGATTCCATTGTTAATTACTAAGGCCCTCATTCAATTGCAATTCTGCCAATTGAATAGCGCTCTAAATAAGCATTTAACATATTTTCTTTAAAGAAGTTTTTAGTTAGTAAACATCTTTTCAAAAGCAAGGTTTTCACTAACTAAAAACTTATTTAAAAAAAACATGTTAAATGCTTATTTAGAGCGCTATTCAATTGGCAGAATTGCAATTGAATGAGGGCCTAATTCTGTACTACCCCTGGTTTAAAGCAACTCGGTTGTCATTTGTGAACATTTTTAGTGTTTAATAAAATTGATAAAATAATAAAGCAGTTAATAATTTATATAATTTAATGTGTGTGTGTTGGAGCACAGTTAAAAAACATAGTAATGAAATGCTCTCTAACACGTCACATTTTAATATACCTGGTGCAACTACTACTAAGAGTACCAAGTATTTATAAAGTGCTATAGGTACAATTTAAATTCAGGTAAGCCAGCCAATATATAATGCTGTGAGGGCCTGGTTCTTTCTAGTTAACCCCCTGTACAGCGCTACGGAATATGTTGGCGCGATATAAATAAAGATAATAATAATAATAATAGTTCATAATCTAGTTGGGATGAGGCACAGGAGGGACACAAGGTTAGGTTGGAGCAGTGAGGGACAGTTATATAGAAGGTTATATGTGGACTGGATATTCATTACAATAAAGAAGAGCCTGGACCAGGGGACATATAATGATTGTGAGATGGAACCAATATATTGTATAATGAGTACTGGAGTATTAGTAATGAGGTGGGTAATAATGCTTGGCTGGTGCCAAGTGGACCAGACATATTTCACTAGAGAAATGAGTTAGTATGGCGTTATTTTTACTCTAGAGTAATTGTGTGACACTGCTCATGCAAAATTCGACAAGTTGTAAATCCTTTTTTTGTAATTTAGGCAATAGTATGAATTCCTCTTAAAATTATCAAGATCATAAAATGAACTCTTAACAAAATGGTAATTTCAGTCAAATGCTTTTTTTTTTGCATATGTACATCCATGTTGACCTAGATTCAACATTTTCCTCTTCCTTTAAAGTTGGGTAATATGCCAACGCCTTAGGGAAAAAGTGGCAGTTGCATCAATAGAAATATTGTGGTAAATATATTTCTTAGTATGTTTTTTTTTTTTTGTTTGCAAGAGGCTAAATACCATTTTACACTCACACAATGATGGTTGTAGTTGCTGAAAGGCAAGTCTAAATCAACCAGTTTGAAGGATAGAGTTGTATACACAGATCAGAGTGACATGAATGACAGATAGAGAGGTACAAAAAGAGAGAAGAAAGGGGTAAACTGACAGAGAGGAGTAGACTGCATGTCACAGATGGAGACATATTGACATGAGGACCCCTGAAAACCTAGATATACAAATTATGAAAAATCTAATATATCCAAATGAATCTCTTTGGTGTACAGATTCATTTATATTAGGGTACGTTGTTAATGGGAATGCACTTTAATTAATGAATTACTATTATTTATTTGTAAAGTGACAACATATTCTATAGCATGGTACAAAAGTATAGACGTCCTAATTTTATTTTAATGCTTTAAAAGTAAGTTTGATAATCTTTCCAGCCACCATTTTGCATGTAAGAAAGGTTTTAATATTTTCAAGCTCTTTTAAATATATAATTGTGATACAGTACACAAAAAAAATTAATTACAGCTTCCATGAGAAGTGCATGTAAAAAATAAATATTCCTCTGTATATATTCTAGGGTGTGCATGAAGTAAACACTGTGGGCCTCATTCAATTGCGATTTGGCCAATTGAATAAGGCTCTATATAAGCACATTGCATATTTTTTTACACAAGTTTTTAGTTAGTGAACTTCTACCCAAAAGCAAGGTCTTCACTAACTAAAAATGTATGTAAAAAAAAATATGCTCTGTTCTTATATAGAGCCCTATTCAATTGGCCAAATCGCAATTGAATAAGGCCCTGTGTCTATAATCAATGGTACGTTTCTGCACTGTTTTATCAAGCTTGAGAATTGTTTGAAGCCCAAATAATTGTGGCTTCAAAATTAAGTAGTATGGTTCTGTGGTAAAAGAAGATAGCAAAAATCATAAAACCTCACAAATGTCCCTCTTTTGGAGCAAGAATCCCTCTTTTCATTAGAAATCGTCCTGACCCTCTCAGCCTCCAATATGTCTATCTTTTGAAGAAAAGTCACCCATTTAAGGACAAAACTTTGTTCTCCAGGCCTGACCTATCCCACTTTCTTGTTCCTTCTGTTTTTTTTTTTTGTTGTTTTTTTTTTGTATTTGTTTTATCATAGTTTAGGAGAAAGTTAAAAAGGCTTGAGCCTTAATTCTACGTACTATATATATCTGTTAGGCGCATTGTGCACATATTAAGTGTATCTCTAAAACTTAGTTTACACATTGTACAGAATGACGGTAACAATTAGAAATGTAAAAACTACAATATTCATTCTTATCATAATAAAACACATACACACAATTTAATTTCACGTCCATAAAATGTGCGTCCAATAATATATTTCTGTCACAGAAAAAACACAAATAATGTGAAGTAAAAACCATGTAGTACAACTGCGGCATTAACCCTGTGTTCCCAGAGCTTACACTCCACCACAAACGGGTTAAACACACACATTCTACAAACAGGCACACATTACACACACAGCGCACCACAGGCCTTAGCAACTGCTGTAATAAATCAATAAGAAAACCGGGCCTGCCATTTAGACTAAACAGACGCACTCTTTTTTTTTCAAGCATTGCTGACCCTCATTAATCACTCTGACAGCCCTAAAAACACATTTCCCCCTTTAATGACTGTATTTGAGTAATCAGTGGCTTTCTTCCTCAGTTAGATTTGGGAGGGACAGACAGCTGCTGTTATTGTATGCATTCATCAAGAGGAGAGAAGAAAGCCCTGGGGTCAAATGGGAGTCAAACTCTGTGGGTCTCCCTTCTGAAGAGACTTGTTATGCAATAATAGGGTAGATTCCAGCATTGCCCAACACATTCTCAATAGGGCCCCCTGCGGGGTGGACTATTCTTCATGCCCCCCTCCATTATAAATACCTGTTAGGCCCTTCTGGCAAAAGAGTGGTTAATAATCTAGTGTGGGGGGTATAGAGAATTTAAAATATTCTTTGCTAATTCCAAACATTTCTGCTTTTGAAAAAAAAGGATAAAAAGGTGAATTGGATAAATTCTATGCATTAAATGCCTTTCTACCTACTCTCCCGTATATAGCACAGCTGTAACTATGTATAGTATTAGGGGCAGAAGCCTTCCAATAGCCCCCCAACACAACTTACACCCATATTCCCCATCTTCCATAGCCAGCCTTTATATGAACATAAATTAGTATATTTGATTTTATAGCTCATCCGTGCACCTCTAATATATATACAGTGCCTTGCAAAAGTATTCACCCCCCTTGGCATTTTTTGTGTTTTGTTGCGTCACAACCTGGAATTAACATGGATTGTCTGAGGATTTGCATCATTTAATTTACAGAACATGCCCACAATTCTGAAGATGTTTTATTTTTTATTATTGTGACGCAAACAACAAATAGGACAAAATAACAGAAAAAGTCAATGTGCATAACTATTCACCCCCCTAAAGTCAATACTTTGTCGAGCCACCTTCTGCGGCAATCACAGCTCCAAGTCGCTTTGGATAAGTCTCTATGAGCTTGCCACATCTTACCACTGGGATTTTTGCCCATTCATCCTTGCAAAACTGCTCCAGCTCCTTCAAGTTGGATGGTTTGCGCTTGTGAACCGCAATCTTTAAGTCTGACCACAGATTCAAGGGGGGTAAATACTTTTGCAAGGCACTGTATTTATTGATATATGTATCACATATAATAGTTGTCAAACTACGAATCGTCGTCACGCTTTGCGAGCTCGCGAGGGATGCAGTTGGTCCGCAAATGCGGACCCTCACAAAGGGGCCGCATTTGCGGAAGGTGGAGGCTCTAACATCAGCTGCAATGAGCCAAAGGCTCATTGCATGCCGCAAATGGGGACCCTCGAAAAGCGAGGGGCCGCATTTGCGGAGGTGGAGGCTCTACGGCGCCTCACACGCGGTTACAAACACCCACACAAGCGGCGCTTTACCAAAATAGATCTAACACGCAATCACTATATACGGACTTACACACAAAAATATGAACCGCGGGACTTAGAACGTAAAATGTACAGACTTAGCATAAAAAAATACGAGACGCAGGACTTAGAAAAAAAACATTACGACCTCGCAAAAATACGACCTTAACGGCCAAACCGCGCGCACCTGAAAACATTAAAAACACAACAAATACACACAAAAAATACATAAAAAGCTTACCCGTAGCAAGGGGGGGGGGGGGGGCACCCAGGACCTCTGGAAATGAAGTTACACCTCAATTTAAGTCTAAATTCACGAGTTTACACACACGAAAATCCCCTAAGTGAGAGAAAAAATGGCGTCCGAAAAAAACAAAAACGAGGCTAAACGACCCTAAAGCTGCAAACCACCACCAAGCACATACAGATTTTCTAAAAAGCCGTACGAGGTACAAGATACACTTTTTCTAAGGACGGAAAATCATACACACCCGCGTAACACATACACATTTGCGCCATTTCACAACACTAACTTACAGAATGCGAAAGTACACAGCTACACTAACGGCTTTACCTTGCGCACGCAGCACATTTACACTACACACTGCACACATTGCTGACACTTACACATCAGCTCCACAACAGTGCAAACCTACATTGGACACTGCAGGAACATAGAAACAGATTGTCAGCTCTTCAGCACAATGCTTCCTGCATATATTACATAAGAATAGTTAAAGTATATCAATTTATTCATTATTTCATTGGCATACAAGAATACATATACACCAAAAAAAAAACTGTAATAACAAACAAAACAAAACAACAACAAAAACAGCCTCGCAATGAGCGCCAAAGGCGCTCATTGCAAAGCATGCAATGTATCGCCAAAGGCGCTCAGCGGAAGCCTTGCAATGAGCGCCAAAGGTCCTCACAGTAAAAAATGGATAAAACATCATTCCCTGCCTTACGATTTCATGCCCGTCCGCTAGTAGTATATAAATAGTACATTTGTGATTACATTTGAATGTCTAAAACAAGTTAAAAAAACTTGCCTCCTGCTCAGAATTTTGAGAAATACAGATACTACACTGCATTCTGAGAAGCTGAGCAGGGACATGCAAATACTTTGTTCTTCAATCCATAACCACATTAAACATGGCTTCCTTTAAGATTATGTCCGCTGCATCACACAGCTTTTTTGCAAAGCCAAGGTTGGATTTTAATACAAACTGGGAATCCTACCCACTGACGTTTCAAGGTTACTGCCTATCATCAGAAAGGCGCGGGATCTCAGCTTGTGTTGTGGATCTTATGAGAAGGTAGTTCACCACAACTATCATTTAACATATGGTGGACAAATGTACAGTATATATATTATATAGAGTGAGGTAGCCATGTTTGTCCAGTAATCTAGTTAATTAATCAGAGTATTGCAGCATATGGTGATACCTTTTTTTTATTGGACAGACATAAATTAATATATATATATTCACATTTATATGGCATTTTTATCAAAAGCATTTTCAATTGTTAGATGGTTTATGAGATCATAGTTCCAGGTTTATTTCAGCATTTAGCATTACAGATTTAGGCTTACAGATACAAGTGAAGGACGAGTTCCTTCCTTGATGACAGTCCTCTCAGCACATAATATAAATGCCTGTCAGCATGGGCCCCCCTTCCAGGATGGGCACCTAGCAGAAGTACCCCTGCAGAAATAAATAACACATCTGTTTCTTTTTTGCCTTAATGCAGATTTGTTCAAGAGGTATAGTTTTAAAAACCACTGTAGTCAGATATTTTCAGTATGAACTTTTGAATAATGAAACTTGATAATGGAAAATAAAAACAAACACACAACTTTTACATTTTTAACTTTTATATGTTAATTATTCTTTACTGTGTTTTCTCACCAGATTATCTACTACTTTCTCAGAAGGGTGTACCCTGTAAGCTTTCCATTAGCCCTGTTAAAAGTACTGGCTGCTTTAGCTGACATTCCCATCACACAGATAAAAGCTTCCTGTGCATTCACAGTTTTCTCCCACCTTCGAAAATAGATCTGGATAATTGCATATGAAGGTAATAAATTATATATAATGTGTATTACTTTAGTAGATTATAAACACATTTTGCCACATATATGAGTACAGTAGTCATATAAATAATCCCATATTAATCCATACAATCCTATATTTATGTATACTACATGTCTTCACTGAATTGACAATGTTAATTGTTAGAATGTTATAAAGTGTTGATATCCTCATTAGTCTGCCATGAAATCTGTGTGTGGTCTTGATATAGAGCACCCTACAGGCATGGCTGGATTACCCATTAGGCCAACTAGGCAGCCACTTCCCTGTGAGGGGCACCACTTCCTAAGAAAAATGGCTCCTGGCTTTAAAAAAATGAAATGTTGCAGTTCATAGACTGGCTACTATGGGGTAACCACCTATAACTAGAGAGAGTTACAACAGGAAAGGGAACTTACACATACAGAAAAGGCAAAAATGGGTCAGTGCATACCTTGCATACTCACTCGCAGGGGCTCATCCACTTCATTGCCTAGGGGCTCCAAAAAGGTAGATACTGCCCTGCCTACAGACATATGTGTGTCTACTATGGCAGCTGTAGGGTACACCCAGCATTATGATGTAGCCCAACATGCCTTTATGGCATAGATATATTGCCAGGTTTTTGGATAACTGAGGATGTGATTGAGCACCCCAAAATGTAATTAAAACATTAGAAAACATTTTATGGAAAATGAGATTAATTGGTAAGTTCATAAGAAAAAGAGGGAAATGATGGTTTCCCAAATAATAATGCAATATATTATTGAGAAGAATATATGAAGACACTAATGACTAGTGTATATAGAATTACTGAAGTACATTATATAGTAATATTACACAAAATAAAAACTGTAACCGGTGTAAGTCAATAGAATTGTAGAACAACATTTTTTTTTAATGATTTTTGCATAGTAGTACAGTACTGTATTAAGTAATTGTGTGTATTAGGGGATGAACTTGCTGACTTTGCTTTGGGACACATTAATATCTAGTTACACCCCTGCCTACAGGTCAGTGACATCAGGTATCTCCTTTCAGCTATACTATTGCCTTGTGTTAGTGTGTCTGAATACATGTAAGAGTATACAGTATGTCTTATTTAGCTTTGTCAATTTTTTGACATAGGTCTTATACTCTACGCTACATCAATATATTTGTGCCTTCCATAAATATTTGTCAATCAACTATACAATACTGAAGCAGTATATATTTCTCTAATATATATATATCAATGTGAAGAGATATCTTGGTTATTCAGGAAACCATTATAACGTGACAAAAATATGGGATGCCGTGACAGTTTTTTTTTGAAGATATATTAATAGCAGAAAAAGAGGTAGACTAATCCTAGTTCATTGATCATTAGTAAGACAATGTTGTGTTCAGTTCTGGAGACCACATCTCCAGCAAGACATAAATAAATCTGAAATTATTTAAATAAGGCAACTAGGATAATGCATAGTTTAAATTAAAAAAACATATTGCATTTTTTAATACAAAGTATGGAGCGCCGTCATTTTACAGCATACTGTAGACTTTAAGAACATTGCAGCGGCCCTTCTGGACTTGCAGTATTGTTGTGATGATGGAGCTTGTTTTGGTCCTGCATGTATTATATTAAGATGTTAAGAATATCAGCAAATCTAAGCTTTCTTTTTCGACTGATCGCTGAGAGACTCCATTTGCCATTAAACTTACAGACTCTAGAGTCAGAAAGCTAGAATAGAAACAGAAGTCGTGGTTTCCAACCAACAAACTCATCTCTCTTCTAACTCTTATGCAATATGCCTTCCTTCCATCATTCCGAGACTGCACTGTGTAAAGTAACTTTGGTGGGCAATGTGGGCAACTTTGGTGGGCAATGTGTAGCATAGTGGTTGGTTGACTATTCCCAAGTAGGAGGCTGTATCAGGTTAAGGTTAAATCTACCAAAACCAGTGCTCTTTAGAATAAGAAGATATAGATTCAAATCAAACAAACCATTAAAAACTTTTGCAATGGTTAAAACATATATATTGAAGACATAATTTGCCACAGCAGCTTTATGTTTTGATACAACATTGAATTTGGAGCTGGAGCAAGTCAGAAGAGAGCCTACCTTACTCTCATTCTGATTGTTTCAGTGATCATAAGTTGAATTAGGTAACTAATTAGATCCAATCATATCCCCACTTTGTCAAAGATGTAATCTCACTACAGTCAATTTATTTAATTGTTTATGGGATTCCCCTGATATTCATAATGTTTGGGTGACAGTACGTTGGAATTAAATGAATTTAATTTGATTTAAAGAACCCCTGTAATGCTTTATATTATGTTTATTGGGCATACAGCCTCATAATGAGCCATATTAAATTCCAGCCTTGTCCAACATGTAGCACGTAAGGGCTGCGTGCTTCAAATTTGGCCGAGTTACACTGCTACTAAATTAGAAAGGGCTGCGAGCTACGAGCGAGAGACGCTTTTTCATAAACCAGTTTGTGGCCATCTGACTTGCATGCTCGCACGCAAACAATTAAGCAATAGTAGTTACGGGTTCAGATGGAGTCAATGGAAAGAGAGATCGTAATCGTTACGTCACTGAAAAAGGGAGGGTATATTTCCAAGTCCTACGTGCTTCAAATCCAGTTTGCGATTGGTCCAACAGGCCAGAAATAACGCAATATGAATCCATCCGTAAATATGATAATCTATTACATGCAAGCTACAGTATATGGGTGTTGGCCCATTGAGCTCATCAAAGGACAGACAGTTTGGTTCCAGCCACTGGATTATGTACGTAAACACCTCCATTGTATTTATAATCCGCTCTGGCCCATTGTTAGCAGATTAAGTTAATCACATTTGATATGTGCTAGAGACGGCAGGATGTGTATTGGAGGTTAATCCTATTGATCTCAGGAAGCTATTGTTAGACCCCGTGTGGAGTTTATCTCTTGTGTTTGTCTACCAAACCCTCTCATTGTTGTGCTGTGTACACCCCCTCTGTATCTATCCCCAATAAAGACTGCTGTCATTTCAAAAATAAAACAGATCACTCAGAGACATATAGAAATCGTAGGTTCTCTTATTTGGTTCCTGGTGGCTGCGATACTGATCCTATCTCCACCCTCTAAGTAAGTTGTCCTGGTCACTACCACAGGTTACTGTGACTCCTGGAAGTGCTGATTCCTGATTTAGAGACTCTGACTGATATAGAAGCCAGATATCAGGGTGCTGGTGCAGAGATTTCAAAGAACCCAATGGTCCTTGTGCGTAGATAACCTGTAGTCTATAGCAGGTGGCTCTGGCCTTGTATAGCCCCTATTCTCGGGTGGTCACAGTGGGTGATTAGGGATTTAATTGGGGGTTAGGGGGTTAATAGGGTAGGATAGGGTAGTGTAGGGGTTATTAGGGGGTTAATAGGGTAGGATAGTGTAGGGGTTATTAGAGGTTTAATAGGGTAGAAAAGAGGGGGGTTAATGGAATGGTATAGTGGTTAATAGGGTTGGGGGTTATTGGGTACAGTTAGGGTTAATTGGGTATAGTTAGGGTTAATTGGATACAGTTAGGTTTAATTATAGTCTCATGAGGGTCTATATAGACCCCCATGAGTGACGGTGGTAATTTTAGGTTCAGTGGGGGTACTTATTGTACCCCCCCGGCAGGGGTTAATATTTTATTTAGTGCGACTCCTTTTAAGGACCATTAAGGTCCTTTAAGGACCCGCAAGGAGGGAATTTTGAATTTTAAATAGGGACCCCAGCACAGGGAGGTTAATTTTAGGTGTCAGGGGGGGTACTTGGAGTACCCCCGTGGCAGGGGTTAACTGTTTAACTGCTGGGGTTCCCACAGGCTTTCCTCAGTCATGCTGGCGATCTCTATTGACATTGGCTACGTCTAAACTCGTTACTAAGGGTTTGACTAATTGATCATGTTCACGGCCGCACATCCAACATGCACAAGAATGGTTTACGGGCTTGCGTCACCGGCCCGTAGATCGCAGCCCTTTCTACTTTAATAGCATCGTAACCCAGGGGAATTTCAAGCCCGCAACCGCTGCGGGGCTCACGTTGCACTTAATGGGCTGCAATTTAATAGAGCTAATAGATTATTAAAAACAGAATGCAGTTAATATTTTAATTTACTTATGACTGTGTCAATTTTCCCTCAAGCAGAGCTGTTAATCTCCTCCTACCTGTGCCTAGCATTGACAGCTCTGTCTGGAAGCCAGACTAAAAAACGTCTAACCAGTTGGACACTGGTTCAGACTCAGTATGCTTATTGAATGGCCTATCTAAGCAGGTAACAATACAGCTGTTACCTCTGTGTATACAGGGCTAGGCCAATGACATTATAGCCCAATCTGCTTACAAGCTCCATGATGGTTTAACCACAACCCCCTAATGAAGCACAGGAGAATGAGAAAAACAGCTCTGCTTGAGGGAAAACCAACAATTAAAAAAAATAAGAAAAAATATAATTTATTTTAAACTGCATATTGTTTTCAATAGACTTGCCCAACAAACAAACGTATGAACTTTACTTTTGAATGCATCACAGTGGCCCTTTAAAAATGCAATGGATAGTCTGCATGCCAAGAAGAATAAAATGGACCTTATAAAGGGTAAAAAATAGTTATTACAAAGGATAGCAACAACCTCAAGAAAGGCCACATTATCATAATAGGTGCAAAGTATTAAACCAGCCTTATCCATGGTTCTAGTTTAGATATAGATTGAGCACTGACCTTATTATTAAAGGAACAGATACTTTTTGATGTATGGGCCCCATATTTATATACAATAACTACAGAAAGTAAAGAACAACTTTTTAAATATTTTCAATACCGTATATATATATATGGTATGCAGAGGAATAATAACTGGAACACATGCCTATAAATATTTCATAAACTCTACATAGGTGAATTGATCTGCCTAATGTATTTGACTTTAATGGTACTCTATTCATGGATTAATTATTGGGTTTAACTTTAATCTGCTTTGATGGTATTTGCTAAATTGTTAAAGCAGAATAAATTAATTCATAAATATTATTATGTTTCAAATACATAGACATAATCTGCTTTAATTATAGTATTATGATAGCAATCTACTGTATATCTGGAATCTACCCATTTGTCTGGTTGGTGTATCTTCATGTATTCTGTGTAATCTGCTCATGTTATTAATGTTTTGGAATGAAGCATGAGTAAAACTAATTAAAAAAATAATGACAACTTGGAGCGTCCAATCTGAACAACACCAATGCTACCTTTCTACCAATGCCCAATGGGCTAACAAGGGTCTATGGTCTTTAACATAAGGGTTGTTACATAATCATCTTGGCGGAGCAGGGCCATGGGTCAGCTCCTTGATTAGTTGGGCATGGCTGCCAGAAAAGTGTTGTAGTATCGATTGCCCAGTCTGTGGTGTCAACTAGTCCATTCAGGGTAAGTCCTCTGTCCTTCAGATTTGCTCTGTTAAAGTATTAAAAAAGTAATTTCTAAATTAGCATTGTTTTGCACAGTGTACATGAAACGTAGCTGCTCTTCCCTTTGCTGTTTACATTGGAATATGGGGTGTAATTCTTAGTAGGATATCACTGTGCTTATCTTGAACAACACACCTATCTTGCCTACTCACTCACCAATAACACTGCCTATCCTATGTATAAGGTAGATGGGAGGTAGTGATGGCTGAACATAGGGTCAAAACATGATAAAGGCAGGCTGCATGGAATCAGACAGAGGGCATGTTCCTCATCTCTGTTCTACATATTCATACAAAATTGCATAAAGGACCAACATTAGCAGCTGTGTACGTCATAAACAGAAAGCCACTTAGTTTTAAAAATGTCTTTGTGAATACAATGCGTACATTTAGTTTGTCTTGATTACTTCCTATAAGCTTTGAACCTGAGAGCACTTTTCATCTACTAAACAGTCAACGGAGGGCTGGAGGTAGGTAGGGGAGGGGATTTGCTAAATCATTGGACCATTTGAAATCTGACACTTCCCAACCCCCAACATACATGCACTGAAGAAGGCAGCTTGCATCAATGAATGCAAGCTCTATTCTGCAAAAATGCAAATGCCTCCTGAATCCAGCCGAGGCATCATTCTTTTTTCTTTACTAAAATCTATCTTATGACATTATCCTGCCTAATTATACTCATAAATAGACTCAAAATGATAAAACATCTTTATATTACTTCTTCATACACTGACCCTTTAATAGCTAAAAAGTATAGCCCCTCTCTACTCATAGTATGGCTGGCTCCTTGATTTAGGCCACTGTATCAGATCATTCCAGCGGGATTGTTGAATCATTAGATTCAAAGAAACCACAGGTTACATAGTCTCAAGATCACTTAGCAAGGTTTTCTTCAATTTCTGTATGGACACTGCAAAACAATGCAATTCATTTAGATAATTGCAGTGTACACTATTTGAGTACACTATCTGTCCAGGCTGAATCAGCGTAGGCTCTAGGGCCGGTTAATGAGAGCAATTCTAAACGCTCAGCAGTTTGGAACATTTAATAGGAATTAAATAAAGATGGGGTTGAGGCAGCCTGGGGAACACGGACTTAACAGCATGGTTGCCAGTTTGTGTTTCTACCCATTTATTTCTGTATATATATTTCTTCAATTAACTATATATATATATATTTTTTTTTATATATATATATATATATAATTGAAGAGTCAAGTCCAGTAATTTTAGTAATCTAGTAATTATTAATCCATATATATATATACATAGATTAATAATGAGTATTGCAATATAATTTGATACATACATAAAGTGAGAGAGATTAGTAATATAACTTAACTTTCAGTATGGGTAAACAACACACCAATTGGAGTAAACAACTGTAAATTTTGTATTGACCTAGATGGGGCCAGCTCAAGCCGACCTGGCACCCTGGGTTAGGCATTTGATATTGGGCCCCAGATCAAGTACCGCCCCGAGTTAAAAGTACAGGAGAATGGAACATTTGCTGGGTTGCTTGGAAGAACTATCTAGAATTTTAATATGTTTATAGTCAAGTTTTATTTTAAAAATATAGAGATATTATAATCATAAGGTAGCAGTAGTGTAGTATCCTATATATCAGTAACATAAAGAACTGAAGTAAAGGTAAGCTGTAAAGTGAAGGTAAAGTAGGAGTAATTTCATGTTGCTAAAACATTTTCTTTGGTTCCTTGTGCCTTGCAGAGTCACCAATGTACTGCTACAACAAACGAATAAAAGTAAGAGAAAATTAAAAGAAAAAGACAATAAAATTTCAGCCAGAGGCTGGAAACTCATAAAAAATGTAACCTATAACAGAGCATGCATTGTTGCTACACGAAAGGGTGCTCAGTTTTGGTCTGAAGTTCTGTGCAAACTTTTACAACCTGTATGGCGCCCTCGCAGGTTGTCTTCCTGGGTGGTCACCTACTTCACTTATAGGGTAGAAATGTTCCTTGAAGTAGTGCGCCTACGATCATTTCACTCCAACACACAGCCAGTGTTGTATATATCTAGGTGGCTTCCATTTTAATCTGTGGTGGTAAGGATTCCAGTGGAGTAGATTATTTATACACATACACAAGACATATATAAGACTAACAAATAAAACATACAAGTAAATGCACCTATAAAGATATATATAAAAAAGCCTCACTAATCATTTATAACAAAACTACACTATTTTATAATACATTAATATCAAATGAGCACTTCCATTTTCCATAAGATAGTTTAATGATTTACTGCATTATATATACATTGAACCTTTACACAATTAAAAAGTTCTTCTTATAATATTAGATTTATGAAGAGTTAAATGTTCAAGCATGTCAAAGGTATAAGGTGGCACCAAACACTGGCCCAATAGATCATCATTTGGGCTGACTTCTAATAGCTCGAATCCCCTGACTATAACTTGAGATTATCTTGCAGAAAGCGAGCCCTGGGCGTTGTAAACCGGTTAATTTCACACATGGTAGACCTTGTCTATCTTGGTTGAGTTATTCTGGAGATCAAAGCAGCTCATATTCATGAACTCTGCAATTTAAGGGATTGCTCATCTAACTCCGTCTGAACGCACAGCTTGCTAATTCCACCAGTTAGTTTTACAAACAGACTAAGCTTTTTCTTCCAAATACTTACACACACAGTCATACACTAAGCTCATTCCTCCAGTTACCTCTACACAAAAGTCCAGCTCAGTCACTCAATTACCTCTACAGAGTGCACTCGTCTCACTGTCTCTTCGCACACACAGCTCATTACCCCAATCTTTATATATAGACCTAGATCATTCATCCTATTACCACTAAGCACACACTCCCCACAAGAACCTCTACCTGATGTTTCTGACTATCTCTACACAAAAACCCAGCTCATTCCCCTGAATATATCTACACACACCCAGCTCATTCCTCTAAGTACCTCTACACACAGACCAAACCCCTTCTCCCATATAACTCTACTATGAGACCCTCATTTACTCAACTGACTATACACACGGACCCAACTCATTCCTCCGACTATCTCTACACAAAAACCCAGCTCATTCTTCCTACTAAATCTACACACAGACCCAGCTAATTTGCCAAACTACCTCTACACACAGACTTGGCTCATTTCCCAAACTAACCCAACACACAGACCCAGCCGACTCCTTCAACTCCCATTACACACACACACACAGTTCATTCTTCCAATTACTAGTACACACATTTCTCCAACTGCCTTTATACACAGACCCAGCTCAAACATACAACATAATTTGAGAAATGAAAACAGCGTAGAAACACCTACTAAAGCTGGCTTTAGACGTCACCTTTTTTCCTATGATTCTACATACACACTCCTTCTTCGAAAGCAAGTTTAATATCATGTTTGTCAAAACCTGCTGCAGTGCCTTACAAAAGTATTCACCCCCCTTGACTATTTACCTATTTTGTTACATTACAGCCTTAAGTTCAATGTTTTGGTAATCAGGATTTTATGTGATGGATCAGAACACAATAGTCTAAGTTGGTGAAGTGAAATGAGAAAAACATATACATAAAACTATTTTTTAGAAATAGAAAACAGAAAATTGGCATGTGCTTATGTATTCACCCCCTTTGTTATGAAGCCCATAAAAAGCTCTAGTGCAACCAATTACCTTCAGAAGTCACATAATTAGTGAAATGATGTCCACCTGTGTGCAATCTAAGTGTCACATGATCTGTCATTACATATACACACCTTTTTTGATAGGCCCCAGAGGCTGCAACACCTAAGCTAGAGGCACCACTAACCAAACACTGCCATGAAAACCAAGGAACTTTTCAAACAAGTAAGGGACAAGGTTGTTGAGAAGTACAAGTCAGGGTTAGGTTATAAAAAAATATTCAAATCTTTGATGATCCCCAGGAGCACTATCAAATCTATCATAACCAAATGAAAAGAACATGGCACAACAGCAAACCTGCCAAGAGACGGACGCCCGCCAAAACTCACGGACCGAGCAAGGAGGGCATTAATCAGAGAGACAGCACAGAGACCTAAGGTAACCCTGGAGGAGCTGCAGAGTTCCACAGCAGAGACTGGAGTATCTGTACATAGGACGACAATAAGCCGTACGCTCCATAGAGTTGGGCTTTATGGCAGAGTGGCCAGAAGAAAACCATTACTTTCAGCAAAAAACAAAATGGCACGTTTTGAGTTTGCGAAAAGGCATGTTGGAGCTCCTAAAATGTATGGAGGAAGGTGCTGTGGTCTGATGAGACTAAAATTTAATTTTTCAGCCATCAAAGAAAACACTATGTCTGGCGCAAACCCAACACATCACATCACACAAAGAACACCATCCCCATAGTGAAACATGGTGGTGGCAGCATCATGCTGTGGGAATGTTTTTCAGCAGCCAGGACTGGGAAACTGGTCAGAGTTGAGGGAAAGATGGATGGTGCTAAATACAGGGATATTTTTGAGCAGGACAATGACCCCAAACACACTGCTAAAGCCACACTTGAGTGGTTTAAGGGGAAACATGTAAATGTGTTGGAATGGCCTAGTCAAAGCCCAGACCTCAATCCAATAGAAAATCTGTGGTCAGAATTAAAGATTGCTGTTCACAAGCGCAAACCATCCAACTTGAAGGAGCTGGAGCAGTTTTGCAAGGGGGAATGGGCACAAATCCCAGTGGTAAGATGTGGCAAGGTCATAGAGACTTATCCAAAGTGACTTGGAGGTGTGATATTCTGCAAAAGGTGGCTCTACAAAGTGTTGGCTTTAGGGGGGTGAATAGTTATGCACATTGACATTTTCTGTATTTTGTCCTATTTGTTGTTTGCTTCACAATAATAAAAAAACATCTTCAAAGTTGTGGGCATGTTCTGTAAATTAAATGATGCAAATCCTCAAACAATCCATGTTAATTCCAGGTTGTGAGGCAACAAAACACGAAAAATGCCAAGGGGGGTGAATACTTTTGCAAGGCACTGTATTAGCAATTGATTACCCTAACTACATCTAAATGCAGACCAACCCCATTGCCTTAATACTCTACATACATATCTAGTTCTGTTTGTATGAGCCTGCCCCCTGTGCTCTACACCATGTCATGGAAAATATACACAACAAACAATGTAATTGGGAGTCGGGGTGGGATTAGTCACCTAATGCATAACACTGAGAACACATATTTTGGACTGAATATTAATACCTCCAACCACATTCTCTTTATAGCTTGAGATCCTCTTGAAGACAGTGAGCCTGGGGCCTTTTAAACCTGTTAATTTCACACATGGAAGCTCTTGTCTCTTTTAGTTGAGTTATTTTAGAGATCAAAGCAGTTCATATTGTACCCTGCAACTAAGGAGATTGTTCATCTAACTCCCTCAGAACACACAGTTATATCATTCCTCCGATTGCCTATACAGAGATTCTTCAAAGTGTTTCTACATACAAACCCATGCCTTTCACCCAACTCTCTTTTATACTCACAGTGAGTTTTTTTATTGAATTACTTAGAGACCTGCAGAGGGATTTCCTGAACTGACACCATATACAGATTTGATTCCTCCATTCCTACCTCTATATGCAAACAGAGCTCATTCATCCAGCTACCGCCACACACCAACTCAACAGATTTTCCTTATCTTCCTCTACTGAAAGAAGTAGCTCATTCACCTAACTGCCACTACACACAGACCCAACTCATTAGCCCAACTAGTTCTGCACACAGATCCAACGCATTCACCCAACTACCTCTGTAAACAGGCACTTATTCACCCAGCCACCTTTTGTAAACAGACCAAGCTTATTCACTCATCTACTTCTACACTCTGATCTAGCTCATTCCTCTATACACAGATCCACCTCATTCATCTGAATACCTCTACACTGTGTCACTCAGGTGATTTTCCAACTACTTCTGCACAGGTCATTCCCCCAACTAGCTCTACACACAGACCCACATATTCTTCAACTAGATCTATTATTATTATTATTATTATCTTTATTTATATTGCGCCAACATATTCCGTAGCGCTGTACAGGGGTAGTACATGGCAAAAAACAAACTTAACACCTTATAAAGAATGGAGGGCCCTGTTTTTGAGCTTATAATCAAATGTGCATAGTGCCTGTTTCCAAGACACGGACACACGATGGGAAACTCGCAAAATTACAATCTACACAGAGAATCAGCTCATTCTCCCAACTAGCTCTACACAAATAACCACCCCATTCTTCAACCACCTCTACTCATAGACCAAGCTCATTACCCCAACTAGCTCCCCACACAGACCCAGGTCATTCCCCCAACTAGCTCCACACAAAGACCCAGGTCATTCTTCAACTACCTCTACATACTGACCCGGCTCATTCCCCTCAACTAGCTCTACACACAGACCCAGACATTATTCAACTAGCTCTACACACAAAATTAGCTCATTCTCCCAACTAGCTCTACACAAATAACCACCTCATTCTTCAACCACCTCTACTCATAGACCAAGCTCATTACCCCAACTTGCTCCACACATAGACCCAGCTCATTCCCCCAACTAGCTCCACACAGAGACCCAGCTCATTCTTCAACTACCTCTACATACTGACCCGGCTCATTCCCCTCAACTAGCTCTACACACAGACCCAGACATTCTTCAACTAGCTCTACACACAGAATCAGCTAATTCTCCCAACTAGCTCGACGCAAATAACCAGCCCATTCTTCAACCACCTCTACTCATAGACCAAGCTCATTACCCCAACTTGCTCCACACATAGACCCAGTTCATTTCCCCAACTAGCTCCACACAGAGACCCAGCTCATTCTTCAACTACCTCTACATACTGACCCGGCTCATTCCCCTCAACTAGCTCTACACACAGACCCAGACATTCTTCAACTAGCTCTACACACAGAATCAGCTCATTCTCCCAACTAGCTCGACACAAATAACCACCCCATTCTTCAACCACCTCTACTCATAGACCAAGCTCATTACCCCAACTAGCTCCACACATAGACCCAGGTCATTCCCCCAACTAGCTCCACACAGAGACTCAGATCATTCTTCAACTACCTCTACATACTGACCCGGCTCATTCCCCTCAACTAGCTCTACACACAGACCCAGACATTATTCAAATAGATCTACACACAGAATCAGCTCATTCTCCCAACTAGCTCTACACAAATAACCAGCCTATTCTTTAACCACCTCTACTCATAGACCAAGCTCATTAACCCAACTAGCTCCCCACACAGACCCAGGTCATTCCCCCAACTAGCTCCACACAGAGACCCAGCTCATTCTTCAACTACCTCTACATACTGACCGGCTCATTCCCCTCAACTAGCTCTACACACAGACCCAGACATTATTCAAATAGATCTACACACAGAATCAGCTAATTCTCCCAACTAGCTCTACACAAATAACCAGCCCATTCTTCACACCTTTACACATAAACCCAGCTCATTTCTCCCAACTAGCTCTACACACAGACCCAGACATTCTTTAACCACCTCTACACACAGACCCAGCTAATTTCCCCCAACTAGCTCCACACAGAGACCCAGCTCATTCTTCAACTACCTTCACATATAGACCCTGCTCACCTCCCAAATTACCGGTGCCACAGTCCCAGAGCTTTCCGCCAACTATTTTCACATATACATAACTTGTTCACTCAGCTGCATATGCACATACCCAGTTCATTTACCCAAATATTTCTACACACAAACCCAGATCTTTCACCAGACTAACTCTAGCTCATTTATCCAGCTACCTTTACACATAGACCTAGCTCACTGCCCTACACTAGGGCCTGGCAAATCACAAGGCATAACAACTTGGCTCTAAACATTATAGTATTCTGTATATAAATCCATATTCTTCTGTATCTGGCTCCTAAAAAATGTTTCACTGTATAAATGTTCAACCCCATAGGTCCAGCTCATTGCTCTACCTGCCTTCATAGAGAGCCAGCTCATTCCCCAAGCTCCTATACACATATCCAGCTCTGTTTGTGCAAGCCTCTCCCTGACCTTCGTTGATTTATTACAGCAAAAGGAAGCTGGAACAAATGGTTATTTATGTTCAGAAAAAAAATCTCCTTCATCTGTTAACCTCAAAATCCTGGGATCATCCATCAAAATGAATTCTAAAAGTAGTAATACTGTCAAGGGTATGAATAAATTCTAAACTTGTTAAACCAATAGGGAAAATATGGTTAGAATTTTATCTTTATTGGAAAGGACACAATATATTTACTCTAAAGTCTTTTTTTTTTTTTGCTACAAAACATACAAAATTTCATTACATATTGAAACTAATACCGAACCTGCTACTTTTACTAAATACATTAAAACTGATTTGGTTTTATTATGTTGCAGGTAAAAAGGGGACTAAAAAGGAAGCGTGAAATTGTAAGGAAAGACTTGATGACGAAGGATATCCAAAGGGAAATTAACAAAACACAAATAGTTCAAAGAAGGGCAACTAAAATGGTGCATGGTCCAAATGGCAAATCTAATAAGGGCCTATCACTATTCACTGCAAAACTCTGAATATTCAACTATATATATATATATATATATATATATATATATACACACATATATATATATACATGTATATATATATATATATATATATATATATATACATGTATATATACATATATATATATATATATATATATATATCCACATCTCACATATATAAGCTAAAAGATAATGGTTATCCCCTCTATTAATTGTTAGTACTATTTTATAATTAAGGACCTAGGCTACATAGCATTCCCTCATTTAAACGTGATAAAGGTGGTAGTCCACGTTAACGACTATAAAATAAATAACATATGTTATGATGGGCCTATATATGATGTGTTATGGAGGTTATAGATTTTGGTTCTATCTTTATCCAGGAGAAGAGATGGGAGATGAAAGAAACCTTTACATATATCAAAGATTATAATAAATTTCAAGAGGAAAGTATCTTCCAGACATATAGGAAAGCAAGAACTGGAGGTCATGCTTTGTGAGAAGGTGGAAGATTTAGGTAATGAGAAAGTACTACTTTACAGAAAGGGTAGTAGTTAAGCCAACAGTCTTTCAGTGAAAGTGGTAGTCAACACAAAGAATGTAAGCATGTCTAATCATAAGGTTATCATGAGGCTTAACTAAGCTCCATTTTTAGATAGGTTCTTCTCTACAGCCAAATCTATGTTTCTATGGGTTGATCGCTAAAAAAGTCTATAATTCAGTTTAAAGTGAATTAAGGACTCAATCCATTAACCGAAA
This sequence comes from Discoglossus pictus, assembly GCA_027410445.1. Lineage (NCBI taxonomy): Eukaryota > Metazoa > Chordata > Amphibia > Anura > Alytidae > Discoglossus > Discoglossus pictus. Next base: position 77,719,332 of record CM050167.1, read on the forward strand.
AAGGAGCTATGCAAAAATGTACCCTGGACGGAAGCCCACTGGTTGATCAAACGAACCTTCCCACGTTTTCCAATAGGGAGGGTGAATGGATTTGAGAGAGGAGATTGAAGTCCCCTAGGATGGGGGAGATACAGCTTAATGTTTGAAATGATCTTCAATATAAACCCAATTAGTTTTCATGGATACGCCAACAAACATTTGCAGCTATGTCAGCAATGAACATAAAGCATTTTTAAAGAGAATCTTACATTTAGAACTCTACTTGAGTCATGGGGGCTTCCATCTTGGACTGCTAGTTTGATTGGAGCCTGAGGAAGTGTTACCCTGCCTTTACTTTCTCTTCTATATACGGATATTTACAGTGGCAATATTTCAACAAGACTGAACCCAAGCTTCATCTCAGTCCTCACAGGTGTCTATTTCTTTTAGTAACAAAACAAATGACTGTTACCATTAAAGCAAAAATGAAAGTATTACTTAAAAAATGTATGTATTTACTTTAAACGATCTTAAAGCATTTAACACATTATGATGTCAATCTTCTAAGTGGATTAAGAGTGGAAAAAAAGACGTACTAATCATTTCTAAGCCATGTCCTTTTTATGAACACCATCTCAATAGGCCAGATAATGTTTTTTATTTATTTTTTCTAGTCACTTATCCATAGAAATCAGCTACCCCAGCCTCAGAGAACTCCATCATATCCTGAGAAGCTTAGTGAATTTGTACAAGTGTTTCACCCTTTGCTAAATCATGACATGATAAACTAATTTAATTTGTTAGAGGTAGCAAGAAAAAAAATTACATTTAGCTTCGTGTTACCATACACCTATCTTAATCTAATCTAAAAACCAGAAAAGGATTCTGAGAATGGATATGACCCATTAGATCCATTCTCCCGTCTAACTAATTATCTCAGACGTTTTTGGGGTCAGATCACATCAAATTAGCTGTACATTTCAATAAGACCCCCTGAAGGACATGCCTACTGTGTATGGGGAGTAATGTGATCAAATGTGACACACATAACCAAGAGATCCTTCTGGGAGACTACTCCCCTTATCGACTACATTTTCTGCAATCTTCTGAATCCTCCAATCCCAACCATACCCATTTGTTCTAGTAGCCATGTTTTCTGAATCATATGTCCCTCGTGTTTGGTAAACCCCTTGATATATTTATACTTAACCAATGTAGTCTGGGTGGAACTTCTTGTATCTGACGTATGGAACAGCTATATTGGTCATGAGCATAAATGCATTTTTAGAGAAAATCTTACATTTAGCATGTGTAACTGGTGTTTCCATATTGGCCTGGAGAATGAGGTATAGGTTTATCCTACCAAGACTTGCTCTTCCATTTAGTACTATCAAATCAAATCCTTTTTTTTACCACACTTCCTGAAGGTTGTGAATTATTTCCTTAAAGGTTTTGGTATATAAACCCGACATTTTTCCGATGGATATTAGTATATGGCAATAAATTTAAATTTTTTCTAATGTTGCCTTGAACACAAATGAACCTAAAAAAAAAAATGTTATTACAATTTTCTTTTTTACAGTATAAGATGCTTAATGAGGGTTGTTAATCACATGCCTGAATTCAAGAAATGGTTTACATATTTTAACAAATGTGGGTGTTTAAAATTAGTTTAAAATTATTAATTACAATTTTAATCTCTCTTTTTATTAATAAATTATTAGCACATATTAAGATATTACATTTTCGCTAAAATGAATCTTAGCAAAAATTAAATTTTGTTATAGTTATTTTCTTTTCTTGCAAAAAATACATGTATAAAACTTTTTTCTTTAGTTAAACTCAATATCTTGTTTTTTGTAGTATATATTAAATTGCCTCTTTGGTCCACTAGAAACATAATATTTTTTCAGGTAATAGCATAAAATCATTGATATGGAAGCTGGAAGACTTAAATCACAATTTTATTAACAAGATATTTCAAAGGTTTTCACCAGCAGGTCAGATTTTATTTCAAATGACCAACTGGTGAACTTTGCTCCAAGAGAAAAACGTAATCCTCTTGCAGTGGAATGATTGCTATTTATTACAAGAAAAGAAAATGTATTTTTCCAGAGTATGGTTTACTCCGTAAAAGAGTGACCTCTGCATTTGAGGACAATCATACGCCCATCACCTATAGCGTATGCGGGGTAATTAAGGATAACATTGGTTATAATTAAATAAATAAAAGGCATACATAATACATGACCTGGTTATGAGGTAAGTTACCATTTTTTAGGATTTTAGTTTCTGGGAAGTCTAATATGCGTTCAGAGTTTTTATCTAATTATTTAATTTGTATAAATAATTATATACATTTGTAATATACATGTATTTGTATAAATACGTGTACACTAATCATTGTAGGGTTAGGTTAACAATGAAAGTTTTACTATTAAATATTGAATAATATAAATATTTAAATAAAAATGTATATTTATTCTGTTTTAAAATTGATTTTATAATCCAACACCTACAATTATATGAAACTACTCTTAGCTGTTGTGAGCTGATTTTCAGATAAAAAAATACCAGTTGATTAAAATTTATATATATATATATATATATATATATATATATATATATATATGTATATATATATATAATTAAAAAAACAAAAACACAAAAATGAGAAAGGTCTGTACAAAGCCTATTCAAACAGAAAACACTGGCGTAACCACTGGATATCCAACCTCCATATGGGCCATATTACCTAAGCTCTTGTTTAATGCTTAGGTTATTCTTTTAATTTTGTAGCAAAGAAATGTCTAAAAAATAATAATAATAATTACTGATGAACGTATCACTTAATTCCTTATATTTAGTTTTTTGGATTGAGTGGAACAAAAAGAAAGAAATCAACACTTTGGAGGAAACCAATTTTAACAATACACTGTATTAATGAACTCGTTTTTTTTATTTAAAATAATCATTAGCAGTTTATATGCAACTCTTCAAAAGAATTGATTTCCTTTGCAGTTATTTTATGGCCCTGTGACTGTCCATGCAGCTTTACTATAGTTACATTGTTTTTTGTTCATGTTTGGAATTCTATATAAATGTCATGCCTAAAGTCTTCAAATATTTTTATTTATATATTTAAGAAATTTGTATCAATTAAAGAACATATTTTAGAACCAGAATGTTGGCAGAATGTGTAGTGCCCCTGAAGACCAGCAGGAGGCAGCCTAAAACCACTTTTCATAAGTCGTAAATAGCTTTAATGATTAAAACCATAAATAACCTGTAAATATTTTCATAGCAAAAAAGAAATCTTTGTTTATTAGAATTGATACATTCCAAATATTTAATGCTTTGGCACTGAGGTTTCCTCAATGAAATACTAGCAATATTAACCAATATTATATTTCAAAAAGCAAGAGAGGGACAGAAAAAATAAATGTAATTTAAAAGAACACAGAGTGAATATACTTAAGTTTTCATTTATTAACAAAATAAGATTCACCAATTTTGGATAGCCACCACTTTTTTGTTGTTTCCTCCTTTTTTTTTCTCCCACCCACTCCCACCGTGCCGAAAATACATTACAAAAAATACATTCTGTAGAACTGTACAAATCAAAGGGAGGTTGCTTTTTTATAGTTTGTTTTTTTTGTACACCCCAAAGGGGGATAATAAAAAATGGAGAAAGCGATGAGGACCATGCAAAACATCAAAAATAGAAAGAAAAAAAAAAGGGGGAATTAAAAAGATCAAATGTAAAACAGACAGGAACTGAAAATAACTTTTTTTGGGGGAGGGGGCAAAGAATCTTTGCATACCATTTGTAACATTGTTGTAAATAATGCACTTATTTTTCCCAGCTTGAAGCTAACATACAGTCAATAAATATAGAGTCTGTGTGTAGGATTAAGTTTGTTTTTACTGGTAACCTAACGCAGAGGCTGATGTTAATCTCTGTCCATATAGTGCATACGGGGAGTAGTAAGATCCTGCTGGTAATGAGGGCATGGGGAGGCCACTAGGCGTCAGGTGGCTCTTTCCATATGGATGGTATCTATTTAGTCCCAATGTATGTGGACTCCTTAAAGACAGAGAGCCCGGCAATCCACTAGGGCTTCCAGGCCCAGTTGGTGGAAGGTGGAGGTGGCAGGAGGCGCCAGAACCCATACCAGATGTAGGGTAGCCGGCCAAAAGTTTGTCAGCCCCAGGCATTGCGGTGTGGGTCCTTAGGTGGGCAAGAAGTTCCTCTGAGGTGGAAAATCTTTTATCACAAGGTCCACTGGCTGACACCCAGTTGCATATGTGGGGGACTGGGTCATTGTGGAGCATAAAGCCATAGGTATAGAGAGGATGACCAGACAGGGATGGTGTGACAGTGGAAGACATGGTGGTGTGCACTGAATGCAGAGGATGGCTTGGGTAGACTAAAGGATAACCAGATTTTAGAGCAGATGGATCGTGCACACATGTGGAGCAGCTACTGGAGCCTAAGTGGGAAGCATTGTGGTAGCTCAGGCAGTATGGGTCCCTGCATAATCCTTGCATGAATGATGGTGGTGAGGCACCAGTAAGAGGACTTGAGCTGGGTGGTTTTCCCGGCAAACCTAAAGTCCCAGACAGCTGGCTGCCAACCAGGCTCGATTTGGTGTGATCCAGTCCAGAAACAAACTGGGATGGGTATCCGGCATAGGCGCCCACTATGGATCCATGGTAACCGATACCAGATGGTGGAAGAGGGTAAACAGAATGTCCAGGTTTATAGGGCGAGACAGGGGCAACATGACCAGATCCAAGAGATGGAGGCTCTGATTTGCTGCTGGGGGTAACATCCCCACTTTGGCTGGACTCTGCACTGGAATTGCTTGTACTGGTTCTGGTTAGCGTAGGATTCACTTGAGACACATCAGAGTTCATTTTGATGGCTTCAGACTCCTTCTTCTCTTGGCTGTCATTGCTTTTAGAGTCACAGTGCTGTCCAGGAGAACTGACCCTTGAAGACGGAGATGGGGCATGAGGGGGGAAAGGCTGGCAAGAACCACTAGGTACTCTAAATCCAGCCTTGTCAGCAGAGGAACCAGAGGAAGATCCACTTTCTTTCCTAGACTCCCCACCTTTAGAGTAGGGTTTAAAGCTGGACTTATCCTCCAGAGGAGACTCTCCCAGCTTCAGAGAAGAGGAGCGGCCGCTCTCCTTCTCACTGGAAGTCACAGAGTTCAGTTTAGAAGACGGAGGGGGATCTGGTTTTCCGATCTGCGAGCAGGTCTGAGCCAACAGGGCAAGTGGGCTCTTCTTGGCATCCAACTAGACAAAAAAAAAGAAAAAAAAGACAAGCGAGAAACCCGGATTAGAAAGATGTAGACACTGCATAAAATTTAGAACAAACAATTCAGCACTCAACCACCCATATGACTTCGTCTTAAGTGGAGCACATTATGAAACACAAAGCCTCGGGGTCGGAACAAAAGCCTAAACTATGGCATTGAGCAAAATGTTCTACTTATCCTGCCTTTGTACTTCAACGCTCGTTCTTGAAACTAAAAATACGAGGTAGCAAATTACTACTTTACATTATTTTGTTAATAAAATAAAATCGCCGAAATTTTTTTTTCTTCAAATTTCCAACAAATTCTTGGTCCGATAGCTACTAAAGGGAATTAAGACACCACTCAACATTGTTTTAATGTAAAATTTGTTAATTATAGACATCAAAATTGGGAACAAGCCATTACATTAAGCAGTTAAAATATATCCTGTTTATGTGTTGGCGAATATATCCGTACACTTAATAAAGAGTTGTAAGGGGGCTGGTGGATATCTGACAACACAGCACAAAAAAACATTATTGATTAAAGCTCTGCTTGTATTATTTTTTCTTTGCTTCTATTCACCACAACCCGGCTTTTATTTCCAAGTCGTAAATCTCCTGAAACTTTATCATTAAGGACTGCCACAAGATGATTAATGACATGAGCCTTGGAACTGACTGGAGGGAAAAGGGGAGGAAGGGGGGGGGGGAGAAGGGGAGGGGGGCAAAAAACCCATTAAGATCAAAAAATATAATTAAATTAGAAAGTGAGTGAAAATTAAAAAAATAAAAAAGAAGAATATAGATCCCAGAAAGAGCCCTGGAGACTATTTAAATAAGAAAAAAAAAAGATTTAAATTTCAGTTATTGGATTTAATAAGAAACTAGACTGTTTTGGGAGCTGCAAAAGATATATAGTGCCAAGATTTTATGTCCCTATAAAAATCCATATTAGAAACTGCAGAGAGAGAGCAAGATCTTTTGGAACAAGAAAACATATTGATCTCTGTTCTGTTACAACCTTATAACATCAAATGACATAAAGCAGGGTAATAAATCTTACAGCAAGGAGCTAAATAATTAGAGGTCTGTGCTAAGGAATATTTTACAGGAAGATCTTGGAAATAAAAGAAAGCAACATAAATTGTCTGTTATTTTAACCTTAAAGAAAGCAAACAGGGCACTCCTTGGAATGAAAGGCAGTCCTTGCTATTACTCAAAACAGTTTGGGTGTGTGGCTTAGGGTTTTTATATGGGGTGCAGATTAGATACTTTGTATGAGGTCAATAATAATGCAATTATTAGGGGGCTTAAGATGTCTTTATACCTACATTAGAGCAAAGATATGTTAAGCAGCAAATAAATATTGTAAGAATGTTAAATCCAGAGTGAAGATTCTAAGCAGTCCAGAAGATCCCTAGAGAGGATCCAAGAGAGGGGCAGCTCCTGCCAAGAGGGTGCATGATCCCAAATGTGTCCTTACCTCTATTGGGCTGATAGGGGTGGAGGAGAGAGGCTGCAAGTATTCCGGGTGCAGTAAGTGTCCTGTGTGTGCAGTCAGCATCTTCAGCACCCTGATAGGCAGTCTGTTAGCCTGGCGCAGGGGGTGACTGGGTGCTAGAGGGGGGCACAGTGCTGGAGAAGGGCAGCTCTGGAGCTCTGTCTGTGTGCTAGATCCAAGGGGAGAACTGTTCATTTGGAGGAGGGATGTCCAGGGCGCAGAGATTCCCCTTGTGCTCCCTTCCCTCCAGCTGGTTGCAAGGCTCTGCCTGCTAGACCCAACCCAGCCCTCACTACACCACTTCAAAGGCTAGGGCACCAGCAGCCAATCAGGGCCGGGGGGAGGGCTGAGTGGGCGTGGCTTCACATGCAAGGAGGGGAATCAGAGGGAGGGGAGGCTAACCCTTTCATTACAGGGTTGTATGTGTGTGCATGTGTATTATGGGTGCACATTAGCAGTGTATTAATTATATATGTTACTATACTTTTATTATTATTATTATATATATATACACACACACTACAATAACAGTATCATCACATATATATATTACATATATAATATATAGAGAGTTTATAAGTACACATACATAGATATTTATATATTTATGTATATAGATATGTACATGTTAGACATTTTTGTCCATAAATATTTATATACACACAAACATACTATAATAACAGTATATATATATTTATATATATATATATATATATATATATATATATATACACAGACATACATTTTTTATGGACAAAACTATCTAATACTTGGGAGTCAGCAAACAGGAAAATGTTATAGGAGCCATACTATATGTATACTGTATATATATATATATATATATATATATATATATATATATATATATATATGTGTGTGTGTGTGTGTTTTTGTACAGTATGTACACATACATCTCTAGTATATGTACAAGAATAATCAGAGTATATATATATATATATAGATGAATAATCAGAGTATTGCAGTATATAGTGATACCTATTTTATTGGACAAACATATTCATAGGTTTCATGACGAGCTTTCAAGAGCGTTCCTCTCTTTGTCGAGTCAGAGTCAATCATTGACTCTGACTCGACAAAGAGAGGAACACTCTCAAAAGCTCATGAAACCTATGAATATGTTTGTCCAATAAAAAAGGTATCACTATATACTGCAATACTCTGATTATTCATCTGGATTACTGGACATTCACGGCTACCTCACTCTTTTTATATATATATATATATATACAAATATATCTAACATTTAGGGAGATTTTATAAGATCTGCACTCTATATATATATATATATATATATATATATATATATATATATATCTTGTTCTTATTCCCTGTACTGCGCTATGGAATATGTAGGTGCTTACAAGTAAAATACTATTACAATATATATATATCAAATGCGTAAATAGATATAAAAAGAGTAAATGCAGTATTTGAGTATATACTGATATGTTTTATTGGATATTTTTATATATTTTAAAATGTTAATTGCATATTTCTCCTGTTTATTATATGAGTTGTCTCTATGTATGTATATGTACTGGGTTCTCATTTATAAAGAAAAAAAATAATGCTTCCTTTTTTAATAAAAAAAACATATAAAAAAGAGTATGTATGTGTGTAAGAGTATATCTTTATGCAGTAGATACGTAGAGTACTTGTGGACATATATATATATATAAGTTATAATACACATGTCATATATGAGTAGTGACCTATAGTAAATCAGCATAACATAAATGTAAAAGCACAGTAATATATATGTGTTTGTGTGTATGTCTTTGAGGAATGTGATATGAAAGTCACTTCCAGACACATATTTAGTGCTTGTCAGATCCTGTTCAGGACATATTATCTCTTGTACTAATCTCATACACCAGGCTCTTTATTTATTACCCTTGTATACTTCACACATTTTTACATTATTACCCTCACAACTGAATCAATTTGCCTATAAGATCCATGTTGTCTGAGGAAGGCGTGTTGCTTGAACATTACAGCTTGGACAGTCCCAGTAATAAAACATTGTCTGAATGCATTTAATTATAAAGGATAGTTTATTAACCTCCTCATTGCTTGCGGTAATATTTCACAATATAATATGTTTATCACTGTGCAATGATGACTGGGTTCCACTAACATCCAACACTGGAGCTAGTCAGTACTTTGGTTGGCCACTAGAGGGAGCTACTTGTTCCTTTCTAACATAAAGTTGCAGTTCCACTGAGGAACATGGTAGGTTTATAAGGCTAAACCTTAAGATATAACATCCAGCTAAAACATTAATGCAGTGGCTTATATTTCTAAGTGTGATACAGCGATGCCAGCTTAAATTTCACTGTTAGATTCTTATAATCTTATTCAAGTCCCTGTGTGAAAATACTACTTTACAGAAAGGGAACTAGATAAGCCTTTCAGCAGAAGTGGAAGATTCAAAGTCATTTAAGCATGCCTGGGATAAGAATAAGGTTATCTTGAGATCTACACACAGGACAAAATGCGATGTAAACTGCTGTATATATATTATGTTAGTAATACTGAAGGAGGCAGATTTGGAAGGATAGATAATTGTATTACATTTTTATTCCTTCTAATGAGCAAAGAAGGACACTTGTGTTCTTGAAAAACTTCCATCTTACTGTATGGTGAACTAAACTTAAGATTTGAGCTATATAAAGGGGAAAGGAGGAGCTGGAATTGGGGGCTCACAAATTGAAATGGCCTATCGCAGCATAAAGTCTAAATACGCCCATGATAATGGCGACTGAAAAGGACTGGAGAAAGGATATCATTTATCAAATAGCGTATTTAAAGGTATATAGAAGTTTCCTGGATTATGAATGTGTCTCAAAAGTGTATCCAAACATCTTCAGTTTTCTGGTAGATGATTTTGAGATGGAATGCTCCTGAAAATCCAGGCTAAATAAGCATAAAATTCATAATTAGTCGTGGCCAATCAGGGGCAGCTACAGCATTGTTGCAAAGTTTTGGTATTCAGTCTCTGTAGCAAAGCATCATGTGTAGTCTTTTGTTCCGAATACAAGGAAGTATGTTTAAAAAAAACATACTTGAATGCAGTGTTTCTATTGGTTAGTACAGAGTGTCTATGTAGACACGTCTGGGGGTGTGGAAAACATTTTTTTAAAATAAAATAAATCTGTATGTATATAGACAGACTCAATGTAATGTTTTTTTTTCTGATATAAGCAGCATGTGTTAGATTAGAAAAAGTTAAAACAGGGAAACAGAGTGAAGCTTTAAGAGGAATATATAGAACATTTCATAATGATGTAGAGGTCTAGGTCCTAATTCAGACTTGGACAGACCATCCACAAAATGCCAGGCACTTTTACTCTGAGCAGCAGAAACAGCTCAGTTGTACATTGCAGCCTACTTGGGCCTTGACAGTGAGGTGAAACTAATCGCCTAAGGGACAATGACAGGACCAGTCCGCTAAGCTAACACTTTAGTATAAAAAGAAAGACCTAACTTTGACCCTTTCTATGATGGAGAGTCCTGTTTTGCAACTAAGATGTAGAGCGAGATAAGGCCTCAGCAGAAGTTTATCACAGCCCAATTATAAACAATTCCATTTATTGCTTCATGTCACGGCAAAACAGCACTGTGTGTTCAAAAAAAATACAGCGCTGTGTGTTAGAAAAGGACATAATTCACAGGAATTTCAGCCAGAAGCTGCTGTAACAGAGGCTGTGCTAATAATATACAGGTTGTAAATTGTGTGCGAGAGCTGGGCTCACTGCTATGACATGTATACATTAATTGTATACAGCGAGTCCATTGCTGCGTAAACACTGCAGGCAGGCTGATTTAGGGCCCTGATCTGGACACACTTAGAATGGGAGAGACAGCTACACATGGTGTTCTCTGGCAAGAAACCTTCCCTCTGGTTCCAAAATAGTCCTTATTAACCTTTTCATGAGTCATTTTGAAACCATGCATTGCCTGTCTGTCTATAAATCTATCTATCCATTTGTCTGTATCAATAAATGTACACATTTTAATATGGACACATCTTTATATAATAAAAAATAATGTAAAAAAGAAACAAAGACCCAATTCCACTCCTATCAAGATTGTGAAATAATAGTATAGTTGCTGGTAGTATAAGTTTAAACTTAATTTATATTTTAAGGAGTATTGAAAAGCATACTGTTCTAGCCTTATAGAAGCCGATTCGAAACGCGCGCATCTTGGCTCAGAAGACCCTTATGAAACTCATGGTTGCTAGTTTCAAGTATGCTTTTCTATCCTAGCAATATAAATTATAATAAAAAAAATAATAAAGAAAGTGCTTTGTATAATAAAGTAGCACTTGCATAAAGTAGCATTTTATATAATAAACAAATTTAAAGATCCATTTCAGCATGCATTAAAAAGATCCTGTTTTAAACATTACAAGCTTTTTGTATGAAAAATAATGGATCTTTAGTGTACATTAAATATAGACAGTGTGGGGCTGTATTCTCCTCAGTGTGATATGCTGCAGAGAGCCTTATGGATGTTTGAACTGCATTGTTTTGTGTTTTTGTTCATAATAGTTTTAATGTAAATTAGATAAGGAAACACTATTAATAGGGTCTCTGTAAGGCCTTGTTTACACTTCCTCTAAGCTCACTTTGCTTTTTTATTGCTTGAATGCTGCTGTTAATTTTCTTGAATATTCATGAAAGAAATACTGTACTACAGTGGCCATTTCAGATTTGTTTTTCTCATTTGTTGAAAGATAGCACAACACTAAGATCTAGACTGTAAGCTCTTCAGGTACCTCAACTTGGAACCAAATTGTCAGTATAAATACAATATTTTGCAGTTAATATTTCACTAAAAAATATAATTAAAAACGTATTTTGCAAAGTTGTTTGTCTTGTAGATTGCACCATATTGTAGTTCTGGAGTATGATAGCAGCACTTTAAGAAGCAGTTCGGTTTTCATAATCTAGAAGAATTTAGGATGCACTAAGTACTGGCCTAAATCACAATGTAACACCCACTGGTAATTGAAAAATGTAATGTAAGCCATTTTATCCTGGTTTCCCAGTAGCCATGTCATTGGACAGATTACATGAGTACATTAGTTTCATTTTAATTGTTATATCCAATTTTGCTTTAATGGCTTTTGTTTTTTAGCTGAATTAGACAATAGTGAGGAATAAGAAATGATCTTAGATTTCTATGAGATCTCTATCCCGTTCTGTTGAAAGGCTACCACTGTGAATAGCCACTTGACAACAGTAATAGAAAAACAAGTTGCAGTAGGATAACGCTCTCCCTTAGCCCTCAGGAAAGTATATGGAGTCGCCCATGGCTCAAGAAGGGTTGCTATATTTAATATTTTCTAGGTATGTTTCTATGCTCCTGGCTTATATAGCTGCTAATGTCACTGATGTGAAGATTTTCCTGAACTACAGTGGTACTTACATTTTTTTAAAGACACTCTCAATTTATGGACACTGCCCTGCACCATTATAAAATGAAGCACAAAATGTATAAAATCTTTTTAATGTGAAGATATTTTTACTGTTTCAAAAGTGCTTATATATTTTTTCCATTTGGAGAGTCTAAAGAATGTCTATAGAACCCAAATTATTAATTTAGCATTTTTGATTGCAGCAAACAGAGTGTATTGCCATTGTTATTATAGGTCCATGCAATCCCCCCCACATAGATGTTAGCTAGGACTGTTTTATGATTATTTGGGTTAATATTGTGGTTTTTGTTATACTAAACCCATGTATAGAGCTATGGAATATGTTGGTGGATTACAAATAAAGTATAATAATAATGAAAACAGTAAAATATGCAAGAGCCGGTGCCAGGACTGGTGCCGGACAATGAGACCTTACCCGTTGGTTGTCAGAAACAAGAAGGATGAAGAGAGACCAACATATACACTGATTATTGATTAATGTATCATAATTTACAATGTACTCTTCTCAAATTACTGCAAAACTAGATGTTAATTTAGTGTGTCAATGTCGTATCACCCTATTAAGATTGTTCTGGGCCTCAAAGTTGGTCGCCATGAGCATTGGATGGTAATCAGCCCATCCCCAGATCAAAAAGATTGAGAACCACTGATATAGAGAGCGGTATTGATACATTCCATGTGTGAATATTGTGCTTGGAGCCATTTGCCATGGTAGACAGAGTGGCACTGGAGAGGTTAAAGCTGCGTTGGCGGTTTCACGAGGTTAGGGTGATGGGGGGTGATGGCACATTACAGCAGGCTGTTAAATCCATTGCTTTGAAGACTAGACATTACTCAAAACAAATTGCTCCTCTGTTTGAATACCTTTGCTCCTTTGCATGGACACCAGGTTCCACTGGCCCATCTATCACCTCCAAGCCTGACAGTTTTATGCTTCCTTTCATTAACTGCTTTGTGAAGGCCTGCAATAATCTCAGCAGAAGCTTCTAGAAGGATTGCTTTTGCTCTGTTTTTTCGCCTCTTTCTTGTGGTGGGAGGGCAAGCGAAATTTACCTAGTAAATCAGCAGCTCGACTTATCTGCACAGCCTGTAAGTAGGGGGAAGGTGCTTAGACATATATCACCTTCCATACCAGCATGTTTATGACAGAAAACTGCAGTGTTTAGGGCTTTAGCCCACAGGCCCTACAATTTAATAGTGACGTTTGGACTGCGGGGAGGTAAAACAGCCCTTTTATATTCCTAGTGAAATCCAGAAACCTTCTATGTCCCTTTAAGGAAGCAAAATGTATTTTTCATCTATCTCACAGGAAAGACTGTTTTGTATAATAGGAGAAATTAATCTTTAGCTGGCTAGGCCTAAAAACTCAGAATAGGCCTTTATGTGTAATATTTGTACTGAGAAATGTGATCTTTATGAGTAACAGAGCATAGGCCTTTTATTTATAGAAAATCCCTGCAATGAATGTTTCACCAATCAATATAAACAATGTTATAAAACTAACCTTTTTTTTTTAGAAAAAAATATATATTGATGCTTCTGCGGATCAGTGGAGCCATCCGTGATACTTTGGTGAAGGTTGTATTTGTGAGAAGGCTGTTTGTATTTCTGCAATTTTCATTGCAAGCTGCCTGCTACTGGGCATGTGATGGAGATTGGGGAAGGTGTCAACTTCTAAAAGCTGCAGAGATAACAAACCTCCCTCTTCCCTTATCTCCCACCCCTTCCTCCACTGATACAACAGCCCCTCAGGCACAAAAATGCTAGAAAGTGTTGATGCCAGAGAAAATTCAATACATTATTATTATTATTGTCTTTATTTACATCGCGCCAACATATTCCGTAGCGCTGTACAGGTGGTTAGTACATGGCAAAAAACAAACTTAACACCTTATAAAGAATGGAGGGCCCTGTTTTTGAGCTTATAATCAAATGCACATAGTGCTTGTTTCCAAGACACGGACACACAATTGAAAACTCGCAAACATAAAGTGAATTTTGCTGAATTATGATTTGCTGTGCTTGTAGCATACTAGGCTGCAAAGTTCATTAGTTTACTACATAATTTTCCTGAACAACAAATAAACAATGCAATAGGGCAAAACACATCCTTATTTTGGCATTGCACATGGGAAATAAGGATTAATTATTTCTCATGAGATTTGGATTCCACTTTAAAGCCTGCAGAAAATTAACGATCTGTACGAAATTATAATGTATAGTTTTTCATTGAAACTCTATAGAAATTTTAGTGGGGGTGTCCCTTAATATCACTAACTTATGTGGTTAAATAGGTAATGGAGAGTGGACATTATGGTGTAACTAGAATATTGCCCGTCAAAAAATGACGGCAATGAAAGTGTAATTGAGCTAAGGGTGTATATTATGTGGCTGATGTAGCATTGTTCGTTTTCTATGTTGTGCGAGTTTTTCGTAATCTTCGTTTTCTATGTTGTGCGAGTTTTTCGGAATATCCGTAGCTGTTTGATGGTGTTTTGCGTGTTTAGGGACCTTTAGCCTTGTTTTTGTTTTGTTCATCGGCCATTTTTTCTGTCGCTTAGGTGATTTTCGGGTCTCTAAACTCCGAAATTTGTGCTTAAATGGAGGTGTAACTTCACTTGCAGAGGTCCTCTGTGCCACCCCAGTGCTGTGAGTAACCTTTTTATGTGTTTGTTGTTTGTATTTGTTGTGTTTGTAATGTTTTTGGGGTTGTCCTTGTTTTGTAATCTCGTAGGTGTTTTTCAGCAAATACGTAGGTGTTTGGTGGTGTTTTGCGTCTTTAGACTGCTGTAGCCTCGTTTTCGTTTTTTTGGGCGACCATTTTGTTTGTTGCTTAGAGAATTTTTTAGTGTCTTAACTGCTTTAATTTCAGTTTAATTGAGGTGTAACTTTAGTTTTCGAGGTCCTTGTTGTGTGTATTTGTTGGATTTTTGATGTTTTGATGTGCGCGTGTTGCGGACGTTTTTTGCGAGGTCGTAATGGGTCGTAACGTGTGTCGTATTTTGTTTGCGTTACGACGTAAATTTTCCGAGGGTCACAGATCCGCGCTCCTTGCCAGCAACTGAGACCCTCGCTTCGCCAAAATGGGGCAACGTAAAGAGAAAATGCAAAGAAATGATATGGTGGAGAGAGTGAAAGGATAGAGGTTATAGAGAAAGGTGAAACGAAAAGAATGATGAAAGAAAGGTAATGGGGTGGCAGAAAAAAAAAATATTGGAAGAGATATGATGTAAATATGGTAAGAGAGGAAGTGGCCTGATCCTCGATTCCATGCCACCCTTTATCCTGGCCCTTTAGAAAACATGGCATGATCTAGAGATGACCCTTGTGGAGTAGTAGCTTGATAGCTGGACCATAAGGAAAAGCAGTTACTCCCCGAGCCGCTGCAGAGCAAACCCTTATGATGTAGTAATTATACGCCGCAAAGTCTTTCTTGCTTTCCCTGTTTGTCAAATGAACAGTGCAGCTAAAGTGCGCTAATACTGGGTTTGTGTTGAGATGTCTTGTAAATATCACAGTCATTCTAACAGTCCCAAGGCAACGTTTGAGCCAAATCAGCACGTCTGCATTGGACAATAAATGCATATATTCTGCAGTTATAAGGCTGCCTGTATTTTTCTTTCTGGCGAGGCAAGGTCCTCCCTATAATCAATCTTCCTAGCCTGTCATGGACCTGTCAGTCCAGACACACTCACAGGGCTCTTTTTATAGCAGAGCTGGAACAAGATTGATTTAATTGCCTCTAAATGAACAGAAGCAGGTCACAAGAGGCCAGGAAGTAGAGGGACAAACTGAGAAGGGGCCTGGCTAGGAAAACTCATTGAGTACTTGCCCCCTGGGGAACAAACTGTAACCCCTTCCATGCTAGAGGGGTAATTGCATAGCTAATATTTATAGCGACTATAAAATAATCTAATAATTATACTTTTTATTCATTGTATTTTATACATTAATACACAAACTGATAATGAGCAAACAGATGCACATACATTGATTTAAACATGAATTAAAACACATATACATAAGTATATTAAATCACACACTGATACACAAACACCAGTACAAAAACAGACACATTTAACCCAGACTGATAGTACATACAAATTGACATATAAACTGAGAAAACAGTGCACATACCAATTAAAAAAACAAATGCAATGGGGTTCATTCACTAAGTTATTTCAGAGATTGAGGTGCAATGACAATGCTTTTGTCAATATTGTATGTTGTATATTTCCTTGTTCTCCTCCCCTGTACAGCGCTACGGAATATGTTGGCGCGATACAAATAAATGATAATAATAAATAATAATAATAATTTTTGCTAAAGAGCACATTGAAGTAATGTGACGCAAATTGCAGCACTTGCAGTGCTTAGTGAATCTTCCCCAATGATATACCCCCACGCATTATTATTATTATTAATATTAATTGTATTATTATGTTTGGCACCAGCATATCCTGCAGTTCTACTGTAGAGGTACAGTAAACACTAGGATAACATTTTACATACATTTGAGCACTGTAGGAATAAAACAAGAAAGCGGTTGCACAGCTCCCAATAGACCTAAGGGATCTAAATGTGTATCTAGTGGAAAATTACATAGTAGAGTGTGACATGGAACACTTGTAAAGAAAAAGAAAAGTACACCCATATATCTGGTAATTACCACTAAATCTCTTAGTAATAATGTCAAAAAGTCTTTAGAACAAAGACCACTAGAAGACCAAAATTAACTAAAATATAATTTTTATTTTGTACATTCAAATTGCAAAGAACCAGTAGCACGAAATTAGCGCGCATGCTGAAGCCGCACCGACTTAGGGGCGCCGACAATTGGGCATCACACACGTGAGCAGGCCAGATAGCGCGCAAGCACAATTGTGTTCCTCTACCAGCTTCCCCTGCGTGTTATACCCCTGCCTATTATATGTACTGTACCCCTGCCTGCCCCAACTGTGTGCCTGCCCCAACTGTGTACCCCTGCCTATTCTCTCTCTCCCTTCTCCCCCCCCCCTCTCTATCACACATCACTCCCTCCTCCCATCCATAGATATTACTTACCCCATCCTATGATCCTATGGGCATACAGGGGAGTAATGGGCCGCAGCCAGGCCCCGACACTTCACAGATGGGAAACATAGATGTCGGGGCACACTATTGCCTGTGGGGTGGGGTAAGTAACATCTGTGTATGTGAGGAGGGGTTAGAGAGAGAACAGGCAGGGGTACACAGTTGGGACAGGCAGGGGTGCAGTACATATAATAGGCAGGGGTATAACTGGCAGGGTAAGCTTGTAGGGGCGCGCTTCCAGGCCTGCGCACGTTTCTGTGATGCCCAATTGTAGGCGCCCCTAAGTCGGCGCGGCTTCACCACGCGCGCTGAAGACGGTGTGCCGTCAAAAACTCTTTAGAACAACGACCACTAGAAGACCAAAATTAACTAAAATATCACTTTTATTATGTACATTAAAATTGCAAAGAACCAAAACCACAACGAGTAAAAATGTATTAAAATGTAAAATAAAGATTCCTAGTATCGGAATTCAAGTAGAGTCAAAATGTATACAAAAAAATTAGGCCATAATTACGTGTGTATGTCGCCATCTGGTGACGTCACACATTAGGAGACGGAGCAGTGACTTGAGCACTTGCTGTGAACGCAACATACTTTATATGTTGAGGTTCTTTGCAATTCTAATTTACATAAAAATTATATTTTATTTAATTTTGGTCCTTTTGTCCTAAAGACTTTTTGACATTATTACTAAGAGATTTAGTGATAAAAATATACTTACTCAAATGGGTGTATGTAGGATTTATGATGCCCCAGGCCAATTAACATTTGTTCCCCCACTACCAAGTTATTACTCCTCCTTTACCCTTGCTTTATTCCAATAATAAGATTATTTCACACCTTTATGTAAAAAAGTGTGTGTTTATGTATATATGCAATATGTCAGACAATGTAACATATACTATCCAATGGCACTGCACCGACCTAGGCAGAAACACAAAACAACTTACATGTTGAGATACACTGGCACTAATATTCTAACATATATGCCAAAGCACACATTTATATTTCTACACAGATACTGTATATACTTATACACATACATAGATACTTTGCACATGCAATCCCATAGCACTACGGAATAGGTTGGTGCTATATACATAAGAGATAATAAGAATAATAGGAATAATAACAATTATTGAAAAACACACCAAATTACTCTAATAAGTAAGTAAGTAGGCAGCTCTAGTCCTCAAGTTGCTGTAATAGTATAGGATTTAAGGACGTCTCCGCTTGTACACAGGTGAGTTTGAGAGTAGATAAGATATATTTATGGTATATAGTGAGCCCATTCTCCTAAACTACTACTAATCTCAGTTGCCTTATTGTAGGTACATGATGAGAATTTGTGTATCTCAAGCATGTCTGAAAGATCTTACTGTATTAAATGCAATACCCAATAACCATTATTTTCCCCATAATGTAGGCAGATCTACTGGATTGTAGGTAGCGTTCTTTAGGTATCTCTCTTTCGGTACTATCTTTGCGGTTCTCCATTCGGTTGTGATGGCACCTGTCAGCAGTGACTGATTGAATAACTCTATTAATGACTTTACAAGAACACTCTTTTATTGTCTTTGGATGTGTCCCATCTGGCCACACAAACGTATCTATTTAAATTTAATAGCAGATCCAGGAGGATCTTTAACCTGTAAATAAACAGAGTCTAGTAGAGTTGAATTTATATTCACTTTGGTCTAGCTGAGGTTCTACCTCCTCACATTCAGGTGTAAAAAACTAGCTAGAATTTGTCAATAATATAGCTAGATTCTAAACCCTTCCTCATGTTTGTCTTGAATCTCACTGCAAAGGAGCAGGATAAATGCACAAGACTTGCTATAACAGAGGGGTATACAACCTATGGCTAGATAAAATATGACCCAGCAAAGATCAACATATGTTTCATTTGTCATCACTACATGTGGTGGCTATCAAACAACTCAGCAGGGTAAATAAGACACAAATGTGCTGATGGTCAACGTATTGGTGTATTGTGAACAATAGAGTTTGACAGAGATTGGCACTTTATAGAGCCAATCTGCATGTCAAACCAAAAAAAGACTGTAAATTAAATAAAAATCAAATTAGGAGATTAAAATGAAAAGAAACCGGTTGGGGGGATACCGAGCAGAGTACACCATCTACAGCGCACTGGGAGACAAACTCATCTATTACCCCAGTGGACAAAGCCAGGTGGTACTCTGCCCGGATACGGGAGTGCACCAGTGCCCGGAACATGGCCTCCGGTGACAATGAAACACCCTCAATCAAACACTGCTTCCTGGACTTATATATAGCCAGCTTGGCTAATGCCAGGAGCAGGTTGATGAGGAGGTCCTTGGCCCTATTGCCCCGGGACACTGGGCGCCCAAAAATAAATATGTGGGGGGAGAAATGCAGCCAGAACTGTAGGAGGAGGCCCCTCAAGAGTGACAAGAGGGGCTGCAGTCTGGCGCAACTAAAATAAATATGGTACACAGACTCTCCCTTTCCACAGAATGGACAAGGAGGGAGAGTCCGTGAAATTAGCCAAGTACTCTCCCGTGCTCAGTGCACCATGGAGCACTCTCCAACTCAAGTCCCCGGTGGGTCGTGAAACTAAAGTAGAATAAAGCTCCCTCCACGAAGCCTCTTGCCCTCGTCAGCTGGGAGGACCAGCCTCCAGATGGTATCGGGACAGGTCACGAGGGCAAGTATGGAGCACGAGAGACTACAAGCTCTTCCTCGGCATGCCACGAAAGCATGCCGAGGGTATGTCCCTCAAATTCAAGAGGTTGGGGACAGGAGGAGCCTGAGGGGAAACACGGGGCTTGTGTCCAATGCAAACAGCCGGAGCAGGGGTGTTAGAAGGTGCATGTGGCACTCCGGCTTGCAAAGCCCCGTGAAGGAAGGTGCAAGAGTCGGGGGAGATGGCATTCTTAATCTCCTGGAGCAAGCGCCTCGGGGATGGTCAACGTATTGGAGATTAACCAATGGCTAGTTTTCAGAGTGAAATAATAAAATAGATTACTACTCGAGAGCAACATATGGACCAGGATTTAAAGGATTTTTTGATGAGAACAGGTGACTCATTCGTAATGACTGAGGCACTGATTCACTTACTTATAGTTGGCAATGATATGCTGCCTTGCATGCAATCTACTCTACCCCTGTTCAAGTGATACAAAGTTTGCTGTGCTTTGCAGGACTTAATAAAAATGCGCAGCTCCTTATCCAAATATTTAAAACTATAGATAATAACCGCTGACATTAAAGACAACCTTATTAGTACATCCAGCAAGCATAGATTATAGATTTTGGTCTAAAGTCATGTGAAGACCAAGGCTGTGAAAACCCCAGGTAGCATGCTGATTATGTTATACTCCTATGTCCACTATATATTCTCCAGCTGACCATCTGTCTCTCTTCACCAGCAGGCACTTCGGTCATTAGTGTATCTGACCCATCATGGTTAAATAAGCAGGACTTTTCCCATGAAATAAGACTAGGACCAACAGTAGTCCATCTATCAGCATATCAGAATTTTTATTACAGCTTTGGATTCTAGTCAGCGCCAGTTTACTTTATTTTGTGTATTTTCGTGTCACCTCCTCAAAAACGTATAATATTTAAAACAATAAAAGACACAATACCTCACTTTTACATACTTTTATAGCAGCTCTTCCAAGGGATGAGGGAGCACACACAACAAACATATATAAGGATTACTAAGCTTGCGAGTTTTCAATCTTGCACAGCGCTTTGGTGAAAGCTCTATGGAGGATTCTAAGTAGTGATGTCCCGAACAGTTCGCCGGAGAACTGTTCGCAGCGATTTTCGCATGTTCGCGTTCGCCGCGAATGGAGAACACATGCGCTTTTTGGTTCACCCCCTATACTTTATAATTGAGAAAAATGTGAACCATTTACTTTGAATCAAACTATGAATCATTTATTTTATTTTATAATTTTTTGTGTGTAATCTATGCCTGCCTGCCAGCGTGTGTGTGTGTGACAGGCTAACACCTAACAGCTTATATTGTGCTTATTTTCACTATTCATACCTGGTGGTGTAACATACATTGAAAACAACCATTTTTTTCCTGTAATCTAATTTCAGTTGCCTGCCTGTGTCAGGCTCACAGCTTATATTGTGCTCAGTGACATAAAACAACACTTTTTTGACTGTAATAGATTGAATAGCAATTGCCTGCCTACAGGCGTGTGTGTGAAGCCTATTGCATCTACTCTGCCAACTTTTGCCAGTGCACAGTGATACGTCATATCTGGTGCAACCGTAGTGTACAGTGACATAAAACAACACTTTTTTGACTGTAATCGATTGAATGTCAGTTGCCTGCCTACAGGCGTGTGTGTGAAGTCTATTGCATCTACTCTGCCAACTTTTGCCAGTGCACAGTGACACTCATATCTGGTGTCACAGTAGCTTGCACACATAGTACCACTAATCGAAAAAAAAATGACAGGCAGAGGCAGGCCACCCCGCAGGGGCCGTCGTGGTCGTGGTGCTGTGATTCCCTTTGGCCCTAGAATAAAGCCCAGTTTTCAGAGGCAACGTACCCTGGACTTGAAAAGTTCTGAGGACATGGTTGACTGGCTAACACAGGACACCCAATCTTCTACAGCTTCCGCTCGGAACCTAGACGCACCATCCTCCTCCAGCTTAGCTTCGGGCACCTCTCCATATACCACTCGCACGGCTGCCGCCACCACCCACACTAGCACCACAGCCGCTTCACTTGATCCGCCAGCAGAGTTATTTACACATCAGTTGGAAGACATGAGTGATGTGCAAACATTAGTGCCAGAGGATGTAGATAACAGGGATATGTCCCAGTCAAGCAGCATTACACACATGGACGTACGGTCTGATGATGATGATGTTGTACCCGGTGCTGCTTCCTTTGTTGAGTTGTCATATACAAGTGAAGCGGTTGATGATGACGATGCGTCCGTGGATGTCACGTGGGTGCCCGCTATACGAGAAGAAGAACAGGAGGAAAGTTCAGATGGGGGGACAGAGAGGAGGAGGAGACGAGTTGGAAGCAGGAGGAGGTCGTCCCAAGTAGCTAGTGGCACAGTCAGACAGCATGCATCGGCACCCGGGGTCAGCCAGACAGCACGCCAGTCAACGCATGCTGTTGCCACCACCAGAATGCCGTCATTGCAGAGCTCAGCAGTGTGGCAATTTTTTGGTGTGTCTGCCTGTAACAACAGCGATGCCATTTGCAACCTGTGCGAAAAGAAACTGAGTCGTGGGAAGTCCAACACCACACCTAGGTACAACTTATTTTGCGAAGGCACATGATGTCACATCACAAATGCCTATGGGATCAACACATGAGTACAAGCAGCACACAAAGTCAAAGCCGCCATCCTCCTCCTGGTCCAGCATCTTCAGACACGTCAAGCAATGCTGCCCTGCTTGCCCCCTCTCAACCATCCGCCACTCCGTGTCTCGCCCTGAGCAGTCCCTGCTCATCTGCCCACAGTCAGGTGTCTGTCAAGGACATGTTTGAGCGTAAGAAGCCCCCTTGCCCTGCAACTAACAGCTGGCTTGTCTGAACTCTTAGCCCGCCAGCTTTTACCATACAAGCTGGTGGAGACTGAGGCGTTCAAAAAAATTGTAGCTATTGGGACACCGCAGTGGAAGGTACCTGGCCAAAATGTATTTGCACAAAAGGCAATGCCCAACCTGTACACGATTGTGCAAAAGGAAGTAATGGCATCTATGGCACACAGTGTAGGGGCAAGGGTCCATCTGACCACTGATACCTGGTCTGCAAAGCATGGCCAGGGCAGGTATATCACCTACACTGCGCATTGGGTAAACCTGGTGACGGCTGCCAAGCATGGAATACGTGGCTCAAATTTTAAGTGGGGGGACCGACCAAGCATCTTTTTCCATCTCCCGCTTCCAAAAATCCATGCCATATACACGTCCCCTGATAGTGGACGTAACAGGGATTAAACCGATAGGAATAGTACTACTTAACAGTACACACCTTATAATAACGCAGAGGCAACGCGTATAATCTTCCATGCTGTGCAGTGGAAGCCCCCAGACTCTGACCTGTGTATAATCTTCCATGCTGGACAGTGGAAGCCCCCAGACTCTGACCCTTGCATAATCTTCCATGCTGTGCAGTGGAAGCCCCCAGACTCTGACCTGTGTATAATATTCCATGCTGGGCAGTGGAAGCCCCCAGACTCTGACCTGTGTATAATCTTCCATGCAGGGCAGAGGAAGCCCCCAGACTCTGACCTGTGTATAATCTTCCATGCTGGGCAGTGGAAGCCCCCAGACTCTGGGAGTCTGAAGAAGAGGAGTCAGAGGAGGAAGGTGGCTTTGAGGAGGTGGAAGACCAAACACAGCAGGCGTCTCAGGGGGCTTGTTGTCACCTTTCGGGGACCCTTGGTGGCTGGGTGGAGGAAGAGACCTTCAATGACATCAGTGAGGACAAGGAACGGGACATGGCTAGCTTGGTATCCAACCTTGTGCAAATGGGGAGTTTGCGGTTGTGCAAAGGGACTGTTTGCTGTTGTTTGCGGTGCATTAAACGGGGAGATTGGTCTGTTACTATGAAGCGGGTGTAACCCTTACACTACCTGATCGATACAACATCATACCTGATGTTTTAAAGCAAGTTATTCCAAACAATTTAGGAATGTTAGGTGATTTATGCCCTTTATGGCTTAAAACCAGACTCTGCAGCAACTATGTAATTTTCCGTGGGAGTTTCGCCATGGATCCCCCTCCGGCATGCCA